>CM046867.1:6814563-7105052 GCA_025617745.1 Heliocidaris erythrogramma | reverse complement strand
CTTGGCCCTCTACATTTCATTACGTACATTAATGATATACAAAAATCTTCTAATTTATTGTCATTCATACTCTTCGCTGATGACTCAAATATTTTCTTTTCAAATGCTGATGTTAATCAACTCATTACAATTGTGAATTCTGAACTGACATATGTGACCGGTTGGATCAAGTCAAACAAACTTTCACTTAATCTCCAGAAAACAAATTACATGTTATTTAGTAATAAAATCAATAGTTTACCAGGCAGTATCCATTTTGATAACCATGTTCTTGATAATGTTTCTATAACAAGATTTTTAGAAGTTCTTATTGACAACAAATTATCATGGAGACCTCATATCGATACCACATGCCAAACAATTTCTAGAAATATCGGAATCATTAATAAACTCAAACATTTTCTTCCTTCTCGAACATTGCTGACACTTTATTACACATTGATCTTTCCATATATTAATTATGGAATTATAGCTTGGGGATGTGCAATAAAAACACAATTAAACCGGATATTACTTTTTGCAGAAAAAGGCTCTAAGAATAATATTTCAAACGCAATTAGATCACATACAGGGCCGTACGCAGAAATTTCAAAATCATACTTTTTTTTTATCGGGTTTTAGACTTTTAAATGATCCAATATTGAAAGCGATCATCTTGCCCCCCCCAGGAAAAAAATTCTGCGTACGGCCTTGATCACATACCGATATTTTATTCTTCGAAAACAGTATTCTCAAAGTAAACGACATATATCTTTTCCAACTCGGCCAATTCATGTACAAATTAAGTAAAGACAATCTCCCCGCAATTGTTTCCAATAATTATGTTCCGCAAGAATACTTCTATACATTATTACCCAACTAGACAACGAAACTGCTATCATCTACCATTAACAAGAACTTTATTTGCAAAGAACTCAACACAAACTATGAGAAAGAATGGACTCGTAGAGACAAGGTAAATTTGTTAATTGGTTAGAAGTGCTGTTAATGGTGGGAATTAACCAGTTAAATCGTTTCGTAAAATAGTAAGAGTTTTAGCTTTTACTTAGTTTACTGTAATTGTTTGCGTAGAATTCCGGCCTTTTTATGAATTAATTATGAAATATCGGTGTGTTTAGACTGATCACACGACCGATCTGTATGCGCGCACGTGTATATGGCTAGGCTGATGACATTCAGGATACGTGCAGATGCAGTAAATTCCGCGAAACATATTGTCATGAACTTCAAATTTTGCGAGCGAGCGTAGCAAACGAGCACAATCTGGATTACAATCTGAGTACTTTTCCTAGAGGGTGGCTGTCCTAAGGGGTAGTTGTCCGCGGGGTAGTTGTCCTAGAGGGTGGTTGTCCTAGGGGGTAGTTGTCCTAGGGGGTAGTTGTCTGGGGATAGTTGTCCTAGAGGGTGGTTGTCCTAGGGGGTAGTTGTCTGGGGGTAGTTGTCCTTGGGGGTAGTTGTCTGGGAGTAGTTGTCCAGGGGGTGGTTGTCCGGGGTAGTTGTCCTAGAGGGTTGTTGTCCTAGGAGGTAGTTGTCTGGGGGGTAGTTATCCGGGTGGTAGTTGTCCTAGATGGTAGTTGTCCTAGGGGTTAGTTGGGGGGGGGGGGGGTAACCATCCTAGAGGGTAATAGTCCCGGGGGGGTAGTCGTCCTAGAGGGTGGTTGCCCTAGGGGGTAGTTGTCCTAGGGGGTAGTTGTCCTAGAGGGTGGTTATCCTATGGGTTGTTATCCGGGGGTGGTTGTCCAGGGGGTAGGTGTACTAGAACCCTAGATTACAATAGGTCTAACAGTTACATCCTAAGACAGTTGGATGTCTTGCGTTAGCTAAGCTATAGACCCTACATCACTATAAAATCAGGATCGTAACTAGCCTTTTGACAAGGCCTCGTGACTTGGCTATTTTCCTCGTCATGCTGTGCCTGAGATGAGACTAGCCGGCGACGAAAAGAATCAACACGGCCCGGGTGAACGCGCGATCGAGCGACTTTAGTCGCGAGGCCTTTTGGAACCTGGGTTTCCATCGTCCGATATGAATTATTCACGAGTTGACATTCGTATGCTAACACGCCTACCGAGGATTATCGACCAATCACAACGTTATCTGCGGGGCTTGCTTTCCATGATTGATGTACTAGTAGCTTGCACGGGCCGCGCTAGCTCGAGATGAAGGCGAATTTGCATACCAAATGTATGCTGACGTCATGCAAAGATACGTTTGCTGATTGGCTCCTACCTATAAGGTAGCAGATCCTCGCTAGGAACAAAGGATAACATAAGAAATATGTTTTCGCCAGACTTCCAAAATTCGCACGGGGGGGGGGGGGGGCGCGGTTATGGGGGTCCAGTTTCCCTCCATAATTCTCTGATAAGCAAGCAAAAAAAAATTCTGGAAGGGGGCGCACAATCGACAAAAGGGCGGATCCTTTATGGTCAAAATGCATACTTTTCTTCAAGGGGGGGGGGGGGGGGGACGGGTCAGAAGTGCTCCCCCCCCCCCTCTCCCGGATCCGCCCAATGCCCCCGTATGCCCAAACTTATCTACGTTATCGTACAATCGAGGGAGCAAAGCGACCGAGAGGCAAATATTTCAATTTTTAACCCTAAAAAATGCAATTTCTTGTGCATTTACCCAGGAAATCTTGCAATTTGACCACCGCAATTAAGCGGTAGACGAGCTCAAATTTTATACATTGATAAACGGTTTTCCATTCACCCACTTCAACAATCGGGAGCAAAATTAACAAAAACCCTCTAGCCTAGCTGGGTTCTTAATTATTTTGTCTCGCGGGCCACAAATATTCCTGAAAATTATGTCGCGGCCCACTGAGTATTACACATACATACCAAGACGTATGGGAGTATGATGGGACTGACCTCTCTTGGGCCCGAATACACTATGTATAACTTTCTGGTTTTTCATTTCAGCGAGCGAGCGAAGCTTGTAGGCAAAAAAAAATGACACTTTTAAACCTCAAAAATGTAATTTAATCATAAAAATGTGCTAATTTGGATAACATATAAAAAGTACAAAGAGACCATTTCACTTCCACAAAATGAGGTGCTGGGTGCCCGAATGCCGGGTAATTTTGATATTCTCGGGGGAGGGGGCTGATTGGTTCATTTTCCCTACCAGGAAATGAATTATTCATGAATTTTTTTTCGTAGAAAATTGACTAAAAATTTCAAAGTCTTAAAGAAGAAAACAACAAGTAACTTTGACGCGTGGGTAAAGGTGGTCTGCTAGACACGCGTGCGTCGACTTCTCACAATCAGAGGACTATTCCGCGCATTTCGAAGAGCGACAGAGCTTGAGCTAGAGCAGCAAAGAAGAGAGCTACATGTATCATGAGCTAGCATGCTGCCATGATTAAAGGCTAGGCCGAGACATACCAAAATCACAGAAGAACCGTGGTGATGAAAAAAGTATCCATCAGCGGTCGCCCTACGAAAAAAAAAATGAAAATGTGCATCGCTTAAGCGCGTCGTTAAGAAAATATAATTTCGAGAACTAAGCTGTATTTCAAGAAATTTTCAATTTTAGATCGGCATTTTTGTTTTTGCGTCGCAATCTCGTAAGTGTCCGATCGACGCTGCAGTCAGTGTGTACGACACACCGGTTGTTAACAAAGTGTCGTATACAGCAAGATGGCTAATGCAAGTAGTCTGCGTACTGGTTGCATAATGCAAGTTGATACGCAATGCGAAGTGAGTTGGTCATCTTGTGCAATGCACTCGAGTTGTAAACGGAGAAAACCAGAGTTATGGCTAGTACTTGCCATGCATGCCGCCGGTGACGCGACGGAGGGAGGTTGCACGGTTGCATGACGACACTGCAGTAATTCAAGAGTCCACACAGAAAGCAGCCGTTCCTTCGGCATGCCTGTGCCTCTAAATCTTCCCAACCACTCACGTTTATGGACATCGACGGCTACGACGGAGACATGATTTTGTCATGGAATAAGCCAGTTCGGGGTTAGCGCATGGTACAAATGACCCCAAATATACACAGATATTTTAGACATGGAGGGTCCCTTTACGTGCTCTTCAGAAAAATAACTCTGGGAGTGATAGAGGTGCCTCATGAATAGCTTTTGTTTCCCCTTTAAAAAGAATACTTCCACCTGGATATCATGGAATGCACCATTAGTGCATAATTGAATAATGATTACATGACATTCATGAGCACATATCGAATATTAGTGTCAGTGGGTTTTAGAATTTGGTACAGATGACCTTTATCTGCTCATGCTCAGATTGCATCTCCGAAGTGGCTTATTATGAAACCGACCCCACGAAACGGCAACGGTGGAAATGGTGAAGGAAAATAGTTCTGCCGACAAAAACACCCCAAATACCCTCGACCATCGACATTTTTGTGTAATACCCTGCATGCAAATGACGTAAGAAAAGCAGCTGAAGTTGACTTCGTTTGTATTCAAACTGTCACGTACAATTTCGATCGCTCGCTTCGTGTAGTGATAAAAATAGAAGCATTAATATATTATACTTATTCCATCGACTTTTAAGTCGTGCTTTATCCGTAGTACACGTAAATCAAATTATAAAATAAAAGTATCAAATCAAATAAAGATAAAGTCGAAATTCAAAGGTAAAAAAAGGTTGATTATCAAACCAATACCTCAAAATCACTTACTGTCCTTTAGAAACAAACATTGTAAACACTCAAAAGACGTATTATTGATTTGGTAGGCAAATACAGCTGCATGCTGAACAATTAATATACATGTATTAATATATACATATATTGAAGTAAGAAAAGCGCACAGAGAATAATCAAATAACAGAGTAGGCAAAATCAGAACGGGAGATGAGATTTTATTAGTTTTCGACACGGTTTACCTCCTGTTTACATGAAAATGAAGTAAAACACGTAACTGAAATAAGTGTTCCGTTTCTAAACTCCACTAAGTTTCCCCATAATGGCTATTTGATCGTGGTAATTTTGATGAGGTTAAGATCCAACTGATGTGAATGGTGAGGATCCATTTTTTTAAATATTTTGTTAAATTAAAATCATTGCTAGTCAAAGCAATAGTGTCTTTATTGTGATATCGTTAGTAATAGAAAAGATATTAAGGTCATAAATTGCTCGGTAGATCTAAAAGTCAAAATATAATCCATGGTTATTTTGCATGATTGTGCCTATATTTAATTACATTGATTTTCATTGTAACTTAGGCTGCCCGCCATACGTAAATTCCCTTTAATCCCCACCAACAAGACAAAAATGTCCAAAAGAATGCAGACGCAGCTTTGTTACCTTTCATTTGTTTCCCTTCCAAGATAAATAGAAAACAATTTGTACCAATATTCGTAGACACGTGTTTTTCTGTTGAAGCAATCGCTTCTATTCCAATATAGTAATGCTATTTCTTGTTATCATTTTGTCAGAATGCTGTGCTTGCTCAAATTTAAGAGGAAAATAGAACCTCTGAAAAAGGCATTCGCCAAAGACTTCAGATGCTGTATTGCCAAAAGGAACAATAGCGCATATTAGCCTACATAGGAGGGAAGTGAGCGGGAATTTTAGGCGGAAAGTTCTCAGAGAGGCCATCTTGCCCGAGGGTTGGAATATCTAATGGCCTATTAGTATGTAGAGGATAAGTAATCTGTACAAAAATTTTATGAAGAATTACGTATAGGCGTGTGTGAGTGGGTGTGCGCGTGTGTGCGCGGTTGTATGTGCGTGATAGAGAGAGGCATGGTATAAATACTGTAGATGATCGAATGGTTTGTCTATTTTGTTGGGGCAATGGGGCACTAGCCCCTCTCTCTAAAAGTATGTAGTTAACAGTATATTCAAGATAGGGTCGATATGGTAATGCCTGCATGCGTCCGATCAATCTATTCGACCACTCCTTTTAATCCTGAAAATGAAATGGCGCCTTTGTAGAGATGGAACGAAAGATATCGAGAAACAAGTTTAAAAAAAAAAGAAGAATCTTAATGGAAGCCTCAGGATAGACCTAGGGTTGTAAATTTCAATAGGGTAATGTAAGGTGAGAAATCATTTGGGAGTCTTTTTGGTCGTACAAAAAGCTTGATAATCACATCTTCTCAGAATAAACAAAAAAATTCACTATCACGAAGGGAAGCAGTAGAACTACTATTATGATGATAGATATTTCGTCCTGGCAAAACGACCCTCCCCACCCCTTTCGGGACAAAACTCCTCTAGGAATAATTGCCGGGACTATTACCCCCAGCCTGACAACTATCAATCCCCAACTCTTTTGTTAATACTACCGGGATAATTGTCATAGAGATATACATGTCTGTGGTAGTTGTGTTAGGGGATATCTGTCCAGTCTATGTCTACGGATGGTAGTTCAGGGGTTGTCACAGAATCTTACCTTGGCTCTGGTCTCCCATTATTTATAATCACTTAGTATTTCTTTTTAATTGAAACAGTGTACTGAAGAATAACGGCATCCAGACAGTTGACAGCGACTCATTTGCCTCACATCGAACTCTGATAGAACTGTAAGATTCACATTATAGTTTTGAATATCAATTTCCTTTACGATATGTAAAACTGAAGTAAATAAAGTAGGAGGAGGAGGATGACAAAATATCATAATTTATATAAATAATATCGTAACATTTTGACAGAGTTGTCAGTTTATTATTCCGTTAGTTTGTCTTAGTACATGTAGCATATGAATTTAAAATCCCAATTATTTTCCAGAAAATGATCACCGTTTAATTAGTATGTGAGGTAAAGGAGAATATTTTGATTTTCAAGAAGGAAAATAAGAGTGATATTAGTAACGCTGTACAAATCAACCTAGAATAGTAGATTATCATCATAACTATAAGAGTGATTTCGAACGAATTCTATAGAATGTCATCAGCATATGGCATGTCGTTTCATTTATTCTTGGAAGGATTCATTAAAAATTATTTTCATAATTTATATTGATAGAATTTTTGTCAGCGTAGGTTTTCTAACTCCCCTGAGAGTTTTACAAATAGGTCATGTGAATAGGTCTATTTCATCTACTGAATGATAAAAACTAACATGTTCACTTATACGTTACAAAAATATGGAAATAAGTAACTAAAGAATCTCAGGATATTATATTGAATTTCGACGGTATGTAAAGTAATAAAATTACAAAGGAAACATCAAGAGGATGTAAATTTTATTTTTCGGATACGGATATAGAGGTCGAGCACAAGAAAGAAATACAATGGTGAAAATGGATGAAAAAACGTGTTTAGTAGGGCAGATGGAAATCTGTGATCCATTGGGGGAAAGAATGAAAAGAAGTTAGTTTGCTATATATTGTGTAATCTATCCAGTCCTCGTACCATAATATTACCTCGAAAGACAGATGGAGCAGAATATTATGCATTACGCGGACTTGGTAACTATAATTTTCCTTCTCCTTGTCATATTCTGTAGTGATCTATCAGACAACCAAATTCTTCATTTACCAAGTGGACTATTCGACAATCTACACATCCTCGAAATATTGTAAGTAATGGTTTAATGACATTTATCTGTTATGGTTCTGTACGTTTCACGTATCTTTTGGAATTGTAAACAAAAATGTTAAAAGCTTGAGAGTGTTTGAGAATCTAACACAAAAGGATTGTATAAACTTTTTTTTAAATATGGATATAATTTCTTTCTCATTGAACGTATAGTCGTGTTATTGTTCCCAATTTTTCTTCTCCATTTCAATCAGTTTCACTGTGTATCTTTCGTCCTTGTATTCTTTCAGTCATCATTTTGCTTTCAACCTTTGCGTGAATTTTCAATTATATCTCCTCCTAGCGCGATTGAACTTCTCGGTAATTTCGTTTTCTTTTTGCATGCTGTAAAAATACAGCATTTCCGTTGGTCAGATATTGATGTCCTGCAGTATTTCGCCAGCAAACAAAATAATCAAATCATCACACAGGGAATACCTTCTCTGTAAGTTTTATCTCCCTCTTTCTCCCTCCCTTTATCTCTCTCTCTGTTCTTTCTAGTCCCTTTCTCATTCCATTCCACAATGCTTTCAGTCTTGATTTGTTTATTTCCTTCACTATCAATGTCATGTTTGTTAGCATCAAGGGGATATCTTCACTTAGCAGAGCAAACTGTCATTCGAGCCAGCAGTACAAATTCTTACCAGAAGACCAATATTCGTGAGTCTGATGGGATGGAACGTGGAGTATTCTTTATCTACCGCCCAATTGATGGGATCTTTATCATTCTTTGTATTTTAGATCCAAATATGTTTGTATTTTTGCATAATTTGCTTTTTTTGAAAATTCCTTGCATATGTTGATATATATTTTTTTCTTTTATTTTAGGCGTCTCCAGAATAATCCTTTGGCGTCTATTCCTACCGAATTGTTCCATTCCTTAGGCAACCTTATTGATTTGTGAGTAAACTGGCTTTAGACAATTTTAAAAGGAAAATACCAATAAAATACTATTTTTAAAGATGTGATTGATTATGCACATCCGATCCCTCAACGATCAAAATACACCACAGGAGTAACTAATAATCCTTTGAGCCATTCCGCACTGGCATTGAGTTCTTATCAAAAGGAGCAGTATCCCTAAAAAGTAAAAGTCATCTGGTTCTCATTTACGTTTAAAAGAAATTGGCATTCCAAATTTAAAAGAAAAAAATAGTAATTAGGATTAATGCCGACTTCGATTTTAAAGCATCATGAATATTGGCGTTTTCTTGCTAATGCCTCGAACGTCGAGGATTTACGTGAAGCTTTTAAATACTGCTTGACTTAATTTCTAGGAGGGAACGTAAGTTACGTTCGTTTATATTGGTTTTTTAGCGAGATATTTGTAAGTTTGCATTTTTATACCTATTCAATTTCAAGTCCGGAAAATGGGGAAAGAACATTTTTTTAATAAAAATAAATAAACACTCGAGTCAATGCCTGAGAACTGCCGAGAGAGAACTGTATATAAGGAATGTTCCGATACACACACTGATTGTTCTTTGTTATTTTACAGGAATCTTACGGCAATTACGAATTCGAACATCAGCGCAGAAATGTTTGACAATCTCACAAAACTGGAAAAAGTGTAAGTCATCGTTGCTTAAAAAATAAATTAATTCTTAGCTTGGACAAGCACTTGTACATGATATGCATACATATCAGTTATGAATACCAAAAGAAAAAGAATATTTAGTAAGTCTAAAAGGAGAAAATGCATCTCAAATATATTCCATAGCTGTCGGATCGATTTACCACCATTACCCGATTAACCAAACAGTCTAGTCCTCCTTGTTTGTGTGCCTGCTTACCTGCTCGGCATTAAGTTTGAGATTTTATGTCCCTTTTCCCTTGCAAATTACCTCAAAATCTTACCCTGTCTATATATATAAAAAAATAATTTTCTACGTTTTACAGGGAGTTTGCGAAGTTTGAGTACTGTTGCTACGCGCCTCATGTTCGTACATGTAAACCGCACACCGACGGAATCTCGTCCTTCGAAAATCTCTTGAAAAACGTGATTCTGCGAGTATTCGTGTGGACTATAGGTATCATCACCAGCGTCGGTAATCTAGGTGTGTTGATCAGCCGTGCTTTCATGAAGGCAGAAAATAAAGTACACACGGTCGTCGTCATAAATCTATGCAGTAAGTTTTATAACAAATAAAAGGTACCAATCACCAAAAAATATTTTGCTCTGCATGCGAGGGGTTCCATGTTGCCATACGATATTCCAAGTATGAGCTTCAAATATTGATTCTATAAAAAGATATTGCAAGTTTAAATACTCTCTAAATAAACATTACAGCTACTTTCCAGTTGATTAATCGACGGACCCGTACGCGCTCGCACAAAATAGGGCCCGCGCAGAAAGCAACTCGGAGTGTGGTTCCACGAGGAAGTTTTGTGTTTAACTTTATTTTCTTCATACTCCTTAAGCGTTAACCCATAGAAGGTGAGGCAGAGTTTTTGTTAGGTTAACTTTATGCGTCCTAACTGTACAGAAATTATTTTTCAGGTGATTGGTACACTTTGAATATAAAATACCGCCCAAAAATTGAAATGTTTATCTAAAGTTGCTACTTTTATTTGAATATAGTTATTATTACACTCAATTTAGCTATAATCATTAATAACTTTTGTGTTTTAAAATACAGAGATGCATCTAATATAAAAATGGCTAGGTCACAAACACCGTTTATTATATATTGCATACATTCATTAGTATTTCAAAGTTAGTTCTTCAATGCTTTAAACATATAATCAAGGCCAGTTCTTTCGTTACCCCCAAAGCACGTCGTATTTATGAGGTATTGCTATAAATGAAAATAGTCAGAACTATCTACAAAACAACACATTTGAATATTGCCAGTGTATATTTAAGACAGAAATAATACTTTTAAATCTCACCCAACTAAGCTGTAGAAAAGAAATCGTTTATTACAAAGGCCTGCTCTCTTTGAATATGTATTTAAAAAGTACAGTAATGGCACTTGACGACACGTTAAAGCTGAAATGCAAAGATAACTAGAAATGTGCATTGCTGGTGCCGCGCAATGCGAAATGTATCCCCCGGCACTGGCAGCGATTTGAAGGAAGGACAAAGACCCTCCCCCATCCCCTCCCTCAAACAAAAGGATGGTGTAGAAATTGCCGCCAGTGGCCCGGAATATTGTCAACACTAGGAGCAGCATTACCAAAACGATTTGTGCAGATTAGAGTATAATGCATTTTTATAGAAAATTCGGAAGAAATATGACCTCAGAGCGCACATAAGCCATCCACTAAAATATGACCTTTGATCCTATGAAAGACGGAACACTAGAGGCAGCATCACCAAAAACTGTAGAGGTGTAATCTATAATGGACCTACATACAAAATCTGAAAGAAATGAGTTAACAAATGTGTCCTCTTGAATGCATGCAACGAAAATATGACATTTGACCCTAACAACAACCTGAATATGACATTTGACTGTATAGAAAGTGGTACAGTGGGGGTAGCATCAGCAAACAATTTAGATGTGTAGGTTTCACTAAAACACATCTTCATATAAAATTTGAAAGAAATGTGTTGAGAGATATACCAAGATACATACAAGTGGTGGCGTGCGCCTGTAATCCAGCTACCAGTGGAAGTTATAAACTGATTCAGCGGCCCCAGGTTCGAGACTGAGTCACGTCTTTCGGATGGTGACGTTAAAGGTCGGTCCCAGACGTAAATAATCATATCTGATTGATACACGTCTGTAAAAACCCAATTAGACACACACACACACACACACACGCAGCATCACCAAAAACTATAGGTTTTTAGATTACACCAAGAGACACCTTCATGCAAAATTTGAACGAAATCCGTCAAGAAATGCAGAAGTAAGAGTGCAAGAAATGAAAAAATGACCTTTGACCCTATAAAGGACGGAACAATGAGGGCAGCATCACCAAATATTAAATATGTGTAGATTATACCAAGATACATCTCCATACAAAATTTGAATGAAATCCGTCAAGAAATGCAGAAGTAAGACTGCACAAAAGGGAAAAATGAGCTTTGACCCTATAAAGGACGGAAAATGAGGGCAGCATCACCAAACAGTAAAGATGTGTAGATTATACCAAGATACATCTCCATACAAAATTTGAAAGAAATCCATCAAGAAATGTGGCCTGCAGAGTGCACTCACGCCATGCCCTGAAGTATGGCCTTTGACCCTATAAAAGACGGAACACTGGTGGCAGCATCCCCCAAAACTATAGGTTTTTAGATTACACCAAGAGACACCTTCATGCAAAATTTGAACGAAATCCGTCAAGAAATGCAGAAGTAAGAGTGCAAGAAATGGAAAAATGACCTTTGACCCTATAAAGGACGGAACAATGAGGGCAGCATCACCAAAAATTAAATATGTGTAGATTATACCAAGATACATCTCCATACAAAATTTGAATGAAATCCGTCAAGAAATGCAGAAGTAAGAGTGCACAAAAGGGACAAATGAGCTTTGACCCTATAAAGGACGGAACAATGAGGGCAGCATCACCAAACAGTAAAGATGTGTAGATTATACCAAGATACATCTCCATACAAAATTTGAAAGAAATCCATCAAGAAATGTGGCCTGCAGAGTGAACTCACGCCATCCCTTGAGGTATGACCTTTGACCCTATAAAAGACGGGACACTGGTGGCAGCATCACCAAAAAGTACAGGTTTTTAGATTACACCAAGGGACACCTTCATGCAAAATTTGAACGAAATCCGTCGAGAAATGCAGAAGTAAGAGTGCAAGAAATGGAAAAATGACCTTTGACCCTATAAAGGACGGAACAATGAGGGCAGCATCACCAAAAATTAAACATGTGTAGATTATACAAAGATACATCTCCATACAAAATTTGAACAAAACCGTTGAGAAATGTGGCCTGCAGAGTGCACTCACGCCATGCCCTGAAGTATGACCTTTGACGAAATCCGTTGAGAAATGTGACCGCCAGAGCGCACACAAGAGTACACACAAGACATCTATCAAAATATGACCTTTGACCCTATAAAAGACGAAACACTGGGGGCAGCATCACCAAAATCTATAGGGTTCCAGATTTTACCAAGAGACACCTTCATACAAAATTTGAACAAAATCCGTTGAGAAATGTGACCGCTAGAGCGCACACAAACTATCCCCCAAAATATGGCCTTTTACCCTATAAAAGACGGAACACTGGGGCAGCATCACCAGAAACTATAGGGGTCCAGATTTTACCAAGATACACGTCCACAGGAAGTCTGAAAGAAATTCGTCGAGGAATGTGACCGCTAGAGCGCACACAAGAATGTGACGCGGCGGCGGCGGCGGCAGCGAAACGCTGCTGAATCCAAAGTATCCTCCGGCATACTGCCGGGGGATACAATTACAACACACAGTACACAAGGATATTATGTATATTTATCCCCTATGCAATTGGTGTCAGCTTTCGGTCTGTATACATTTTGATTCAATAAAAAGCCCCAAAATGTATATTTTTATTTGATAGGCAGCTTAGCAAAATGTGATCATGGATGACTGAGCACTGACGAGCATGACTGAGCATTTTTAAAGAGCATGTCAAAATCGTCTTTGCCCAAGTTTGGGCTGAATGATAATCAGGAGTTACTTTCATTATGTAAGTGCATTCAACTGGAATGGACACCATCCAACCAACTTTGGGTTGACCATCAATTTCATTCAAAACCTGGGCAGGGGCAAATTTTTCATGAATCTGGCAAAATGTTAATGTTTAGCAGTCCATGATCGGATTTTATTGATCAAGGTTTCAAATCAAAGAAAACATGTTAAGCTACAATGTGAGCATCTTTGATGAAATCTAGATGCACTGAATGCAACGGGTTTCGGGATTGCATCTGGGTTTCCTTTTTATTGACTCAAGCTGTGTAAACTGTGTATTTATTTTTCATCCGTTCACTTTGCACTATAAAGCCCGATAATATGTTCATTATACATGAAACCTTGGCTCCTCTACCCTGCTAAATATGTATATATATACATACCCACATACACACTCACCCCCACACTCAGTCTTGTATTGCTTTACTTCCGAGGACAAGTATTGTTCCTCTATTGTTCCTCCGTCCTCGGACAGTCGACGGAATAAGGCACAAATTCATTGTTCGACGTTCGAGGACTATTGTCCGGCTTCCGAGGACCATTGTTCTCATGGTTTTTTTTTTTATTATTATCTGTCCGAAAATGTCCTCGGACATGCGGCTAAACACGCCCACACCCACACACACACACACACACACACACACACGCACACAGAAAGGACTTTGGCTTTTTATGCTGATGATTAAAAATAATCCAGTACCTAATCCCGCCTACGCTCGCAAAGAGGTTTATACTCCTTATATTTGCTGCGTTCTCTACTCTTTTTTTTGTAGACATAGAAAGGAATTAACGGATTCCTGATTTTGCATTATAACCCGTCGATAAAAGCCAACGACGAATCTGTTAATAATGGATGGCACATGATTTTAGCGGTAATACCTTCTCTCCTTTCCCTTTCACATTTTATTTCACGTACCATGCGTACAATCTTCTAAAAAGGCTTTATAATAAAGAGGTTTTCCCACTGGAAGAGTGATCAGATAATTACCCATTCCATAGCAATCACAAATGATATCCGAAGCGACTCTCTCCATCGAAAATACACGGCATGATAAACTTGTTCTCATTTACAATGTCATTTCTATGCAAAGTGGAATAATTATCAAATGCTATTTTTATACATTTGGATATATGCGTGTATTTTCCGCCTTCTTGTAATCCTCCTGCAAATATCAAAATGCATATTTTCAAGGACGGTTGTCCATTAGGAGATGATTTACGGATTAATTCATTTTCTACGGACTTGTTATTATCACGATATGCCATCATCTAAGAATATATCTCTCTGAGTTTTAAAACGGGTAAACGGGAAGGAATCGTTACCGGTGAAATCGAAAATTACATTTACTTTATTCTCATCATCACTTTGAGAAACTGAACACACGTTTATTTCTAAGAAGAAAGTAAATATGAAATAAAGATGGAATCCATCTAAATAAAATAAATACAATATGAAATAAATGGGAAACGACTATACATTCGTATACATTGATATGACGTGAGAGATGAATTTTAGGCGTAGTGACCGTCAAGAAGTAATTACAGATGAAAATCTAGAGTGTACGTATAAATCTTACAGCTTTTAATCAATTTGACATAACATAACATAAAAAGTACTTAGTACTTAGTTTCAGTACTTGTGACAATCGTTCTTACCTATGACAAAGAAAAAACAACTTTGAAACCCCTGTCGAGTTGTTATATATGCTATCCGAGTTTCTTGTAAGTACTAAAAGAAATCTGTGATTACTGTCAATTTGCTACCATTTCGCTTACGTCTGTTCCAATTACCACCTGCTTTAACGAGATTGCACACTGAAGTACATGGAGCATTGTTTGGGAATGGAATATTGTGTGGTGTGGTTCTGGCAAAAAACAAACAAACATGAAAAGGAGCCTTTCCAGGGTTTAAAAACCACAGCCCCCTCCTGAGCGGGTTAAGGGGCCTTGCATGGGAAGACCGAGGGGATTTCTGGGAAAATCTGTTTTGATCCTAGGAGATGGCCAGCGGAATTCCCCAAATCACATCCACAAAAACAGTACATATTTTGAGGAATAATGCCGCTCCCTTTTCAGACAATATTTGATGCGCCTGTAAATTTGTCAAATTAGCATATATACGTTCAAAACCAACACGAAATCTGGACAAACTACTGGAATGTAGAAATCTATTTCTCTTCGCTCATTTAGTGACATTTAGTTTTAACAAAATAACAATATAATATTCAGCAAGTTTCCGGCTAATGTAGTTTTATTACCAAATCTAACCTTGATCTTCAATTATCATTTAAAAAGATTGACAATTGTAAGCGAAATATTCAAGAAGATAAAACAAAATTGTTAAAATAATAAGAATTCCCCTAAAGCAATATAGGTGACTGGTATGTCTCCTTCATTTATTACTTTCCTTGGTATCCTAGTGATCCTACCGTCGAAAATCACACTAAATTCATATTGTCGTCGTTTGCATAATCACATCGCCTGATGGATGAATTCCTGGTCAAAAAACATGGTTTAAAAATTGTATTAAATGCAAATTATAATTCATTCCATATCCAAACAGCGGCTGATTTCCTGATGGGTATCTATCTGCTCATCATCGGAGCTCATGACGTCAAGTTCCGAGACAACTACAACCAGTACGCACTGGAATGGACCAGCAGTCTTCCTTGCAAGATTTCTGGACTCTTAGGCATGGTTTCCAGCGAGGTCTCTGTCCTCACTCTCATGTTCATATCCCTTGAACGTTACTTCATCATAGTCTACCCTTACAGTTTTCAAAGGATTAAAGCCAGACGAGCTATTGTGGTCTTAGCGTTTATCTGGTTAATCGGGACTATTCTTGCTGTATTACCGATAATTCCCGTCTCCTACTTCGGAAATTTTTACGGAAGTAATGGTGTTTGTTTCCCGCTACATCTCCATGAACCCAAAATGAAGGGATGGGAATATTCTGCCTTCGTTTTCCTTGGGATCAACACAACCGCCTTTATTGTCATCGTTGTATCGTATACTGGTAAGTAACTCAATATAAAACTGCGACTTCAGTGATTTCATTTGAATTCTTTGATCCATATGGACACTTAGACAAAAAAAAATACCCAACCATCTTCAATATAACATATCATACATGTATATATAGTTCAAAAAGTTCTGCGACGGAGATTAAAAATAGAGAGAGACACACACAGAATAAATTACTCCGTTAGACACAAAAGGTTAAATATTTCGCCTATAAGGCTTCTTCAGGAAATTGAAGAAGCCTTATAGGCGAAATATTCAACCTAACGGAGTCATTTATTCTGTCTGTCTCTCTCTCTCTCTCTCTCTCTCTCTCTCTATATATATATAAAAGATTTTTTAATTCTAATTTAGGTAAATTGTGATAACCGTTACCCTATTAGAGCCACGATTTACAATAACTACTGTTTTGATTATATTTGTACACGTGGGACATACGGGTCATTTATTTTGGGCCTACCATTATCTTGGCATAAGCCGAATGATATGTATGGAAATTGAATTATCTGTGTTGATCGGGGTTGTGATAAAAAAAACGTTTTTATTTAAAGGGCCCTGCCATCAAAATGCAAATGGATACATGTTGATGTGCAGTTCTACATCTCATATTTTGATATTTAAAATTCTAAATATGTTTCATAGATTTTTAAATATGTTTTGAAATAATTTTCTACAACCTGCTAAGCCCCACCCACTTAAAAAACTCCTCCAGACCATTTGCCTCCAGTGACATCTGTCAATTATCAGTGAGCTAATAGCGATTTGCAAGTGAATTTGGTATTTATCTTTGTCAAAGCTGACACCTGTTAAAATACAACATACAATATCAACATAGGAGTTGCTATTTCAGACATGCTGTAGCATCAGCAGGAAAACAAAGGCAATGAAGAGGTATTGTATGCAAGCATGCAATTCTATTATGAGTGTGCGCTGAACTGGGGGTTCACTGTCTAATTGTATTGTAGAATAGTGGAATGTAACTTGGAGACCATTCAACCAACTTCCATTTCACTCAAAACTTGGGCAGAGGCAAATTTGACATGAATCAGGAAAAGTGTTACTGTTCGGCTGTCCATTTTCGGATGTTATTCATCAAGGTGTAAAGGGAGCATGGTAGGCTTCCATTTGAGCATCTTAGATTAAATCTGCATGCAACAATATTTAGGGTTGAATCTTGGTTTCGTTTTTTTATTGACTCACACTGTATACTCCTTTTGAAAACAATAGGGACAGTGAAGGATATGATGAGTGCATATGTTTGTCCCAGTGGTATTACAAGGATTGCTTTAATCATTAAAACATTTAAACATGTTGGACATCAGCATATTACTCAGTTTTAGTATAGAACAAATTGATAGTTTGAATAACTTTTTTACCTTCACCAAAGATATTCCGACTCTCAATATATTTTGCTTCATTTTGTAATGACTTTGAACATGAAATAGTTTTCTCATCCATTATTAAAGGATGGTGTGTTATTGATATTGTTTTAGTGTACCCACTTTGTTAGATTTTAAAAAGTTGATAAATAGAAGGGTGATGACTGCTTGACATACGTTTATTTTTCCCAAGTAAGTCATGGGTGTTTGGCTGATTTATATCAAAATTAGAAAAGCAGTTTTTGCAATCTCAATAAAGCACTTGAACACCATTATCACCATGATCATGTAGAAGCACAATTCAAGGATTTCACTTTCTCATGCACTTATCATAAGCACTTTGCTTCATTGTGTTCATGAATTGCAAATGAGGATAGAATTTTTGTCTTTCTCAGACTTTCACTCTGTGTATATGTATCCTGTCCCTCTCTTTTTGATAGCTCTGCGTTTTTATGACTGTCTTCCCCGCCTCTCCCTTTCCCTCACTCTCTCCTTCTAGCTCTCTCTTCCCCACTATGCTTTCTTTCTCCATGACCCTAATTATTAGTTTTCATGTAGTCTGTCCACAATCACATTCTAAATCTCTCCTTATTATACTCTCACACACCTTCACATACACCCCCAACACACACGCACACACACACACGTTTACATGGCTTTACTTCCGAGGACAACTATTGTTCCTCTATTGTTACTCGTCCTCGGACAGTCGACGGAATAAGGCATAAATTCATTGTTCGACGTTCGAGGACTATTGTCCGCCTTCCGAGGACCATTGTTGTCATGATTTTTTTTTTTGTTCTCTGTCCGAAAATGTCCTCGGACATAATGCTAAACAAACGCACCCTGACACACACACACACGCACACCCACCTATCACGCACCGACATTCATTGTGTTCGCCCCGCCAATATTTTTTGTTTGTTTTTCACGACTTTTCTTTCTACGTCATTAGTGCACCAATCATACTAAGCAGCTTTTTGTATTGTTTTTTCTGCCCCATCAAACTTGCTCACAAAATAAAAGGGAATTATAGGCTTGATTTTTATGAAGTGCCTCCCACCACTCTAAGAACCATTCCCCACCCCTGGGTACCAAAAGGCGGGGACCGAAAGGGCCAGGGGAGGGGCCTATTTTGAACAAAAAAAGAGCTCCAAATCCTTAGTGTATTATATTAATAAATATATATATATATATACATATACATATACATAATATCCTTTTTCCTCTCAACCTGTCTACTCTCTTCCTCATCCTCTTCCTTCTCTAATTTTTCAAGGAAGGAATTGTTAATAATTATTCTATTGTATACCTGTTTCTCAAAGCATTCGCTTGGATCCAGCTGAGGCACGCGGCTTGTCTTTGTTCAAAACTCACCTGCCCCCCGACAAAGGAATTAATTAATAAGGTTGAAGATTTGTCAATCTGTCGGTCAATTGAATCTGGTGTCGCCGAAACCACTAACCCGTCTCCGTGGTCTAGTGGTTAAGGCATTGGCGTTCTAAGCCAACGACCCGGGTTCGATTCCCGTCGGAGACATTTTTTCAGCCTTTGCAAAAAATTTCAAAAAGGGAGGACAGCTCTGGGGAACTTTGATTTAAGTTACGCAACCATTATTCTCTCATTTCCTTTCGCATTATATATATATACATATACATAATATCCTTTTTTCTCTCAACCTGTCTACTCTCTTCCTCATCCTCTTCCTTCTCTAATTTTTCAAGGAATGAATTAATTGGCAAGAACCCACTGGCAAGAAGATCAAAACCCTCTCGCTCGTTGTTTGTGGTTATGACTATATTTGAAATACATTTTTTACAAATGAAATGTGGTGTTTATGATTGATCGTGTAACCACAAGAAGAGAATTTATTTCTTTTTAAAGGTATTTCCTCACAGCATTAATTAAAAGCTACATTTGCTTTGAGCAGGCCTTCATTTTATCATCTTTAACATCACTCGGGAAATAGAATGGAATGCATAAAATATTTCTCGTGCGTGGTCAATAGCCCTATAGTGTAATCCAATAATTATAAAGAATTATTTATAATATTTCAAATACTCATATACATGTACATCCGGCTGGGAGATTTAAACAAAGACTGTTAATGTTCTTTCAAGAATAGTTCAACGACTTTTCATGATGCGCTTACTGCAAGAAGAGCAGAATTATCAGCAACATGTACACTCATAGAAATATTTGGCAAAGTTTTACCCAAAATTTACCCAACATGAGGGTAGTTATGTATCCGACCAACATTGGGTATACATTTTATATATTTTGGTAATTGATGTTCACTCAATGTCATCATTTCACTTATATTGCAGTTGGTTTTATTTAATGATCACTACAAATATAAACATAAATTCAAATCAATGATTATTGTTTTCTTCCGTATATCTTGAAAGATCTGTTTTAAAAATAAGCATTCTAGCATGCATGTTGCATTAATTCAACAAAAGGATCTTTATAACTAAATGAACTTTAGATCTCTTTTTTCAACTGTTTATGTTTTGTCTCTGATGTTACATGTGCTAATAGATATTTGGCGACACTTCGTGCAGGCTGTTTTTTTTTAATTCATAAAGTACTTTATGTGCACTTCAGTGCACCAGCGAAGTCCTTAACATGATCTCACTGTCCGCTAAGCGTTTCTTAATGAAAGCCAGTATTATTTTCGTACCCGCGACAAATCCTTTTAGAAGCATGTAATTGCCCAAGGCGGATTTTTCCTCCTTCTTTTCCAATATCATTACCATAATCACTGCAGATCTACCGTTCCACCCGACATGTCAGTGCTCAGATTTCCTGAAATGACAGAAAGTAAAATTGTACTATTACTTCTCCGCTACTCTCATTTTCTTCCGTTCTGAATGAATCAATCATTCATTTTTGTAAACAGATATGATTTACTCAATTTATCACCGCCAGCATCGTGATAAAATGTTTGTATGTATGTATGGGCATATGTATGTAGGTGTTATTCAACATCATTGACATATCCAGCAATATTTTATTCGACAATAACATAAAGAATCAGAACAATAATAATAATAATAGTAACACATGACAAAAACAGAACAATATATCGTGAGTATAGCGTTCAAAACATAAACAAAAACAAATCCCCGTAATTGATCAACTAGACATGCTCTTTCATGAAATATAAATTGTCAGATAATGTATAAGTGGTGTTTGATGATGAGAAGAGGGCCAATAAAAGAATTATATACATATATTTATACATGCTTTATAGATAAAACTAAGACTAAACAATTTACAGGTTACCACGTTGATCAATAGTATTTCCAAAAAAATTGGCAAATTCTTTTATGAGAGCGTATTCTGTGAGTGACATTATAAGATATGAATTTCTCCATTCATTTCAAGGGGCGACGAAACTGTTTATGTTTGCAAAGTTCTCACTGAGTGCTTTAAGATTATCAAAGACAGTTCTCTTCCTATTCTAAACTTATCACATTGCATGGCATAATGGAATTCGTCTCCTACTTTGCATACTACATTCTTCACAAAAACGTATATTCGCTGGTATTTTGTGAGGGCAATGATATTTCCCTTTTTCAATTGGTAGGTTATGTGAGCTTATGCGAACTTTGCAGATGTTTTGTTTTGTGTTTCTATCAGCAAAATTATTTAGATATTTCTATTCTTTGACGGAAATTTTGAATAATCGGTTTGTCCCCAATTTCTTACCCTTCCATTGTTTTAATCATGGAAAGATCAAGTATCTTGTAGCTTCACCTCACAGTGGGAGGTGAAGTCGTTTTGTGTCATTTGTACATCATATGGTTCACGCATTTCTATATCGTTCCAGCTGATGTCTACAGTGTCTAAAATCTTCTTTGTGTGTGTTTCTCAACCAGCAATTCTCCGTGATTTCATAGAGTCGTTTATTTTCATTATAACTATCAGACAATATAGTATATTGTCAATCCAGTACTTGTACGAGTGTTAGTTCAAACCTCAATGATAAGAGGATATCTGCAAGTTCAGCAACAACGCCGATATTACTATTTTTGTGATTATACCAAGCATACGTTTACCATGTTTACATCACCGAATATGGATTTTTTACGAAATTCGGTTTGAAATATAAATTTGTTTTGTTTCCTATTTCACGCCAATTTTTTTAAGATATCCCCTATACACTATTGATAAAAGGGGGGTATGCAATGATTACTCCTCTCTTTCTTCCTCATTCTCTATTTTGACATTTCAAATTTTTCTCCGTGTGTTGAGATTTTAATTCTGTAACATTAGAGCTACCTCTTCCGTAGCCTCTTGTCGAGGCCCTGACGCTGTTGAAATCCTTGGCGATATGGAGGCAAAAAACCGAGGCGCTTGCGCCGAGGGCCTCTTGACACCCGACCTGAATTATATATTCATGAGGCACGATTACCTACTGAATTATACATGAAAACGTGAATAGTTAGATAACCGCGGCGATCGCCCAGCAAATTGGCCAATGAAATCTCAAGGATTTCTTACTTCAGTTCTGGACTAGTCTATTATTTTTTTTTTTTTTTTTTTTTTTTTTGTTGGGGGGGGGGGATTACGTAAATCTCTTGCTCAAAATACATTCACAGACAAGCACATTATGAAGAATTCGATCTCTAGCTTACAAACCATGGTAATTTGAAATAAGACAAATGTACATATTTCTCAAGAGATCATATATATTTACAAATAATGAAGAAATAATTTCTTGGTACTGCAAAATTTCAATATGGCACGAAAAAGAGACATGATAACGAAGCTTTTCGACCTGCACTCATCAGGTTATCACGCAGGTATATAACAAATTACTTGAAATCAACTATATTATACTCGGTGAACCCGATTGGTGATTGAAAGCGATTGGTCTCCACTTGCTGAACAATCCAGCTTGCGCACAAAGCTATGCCGACGATCAATTCTCAATTATGTCCCGGGCCAGAAGCTCAGCGCATTTACGCTTTCTGGAAGCTGCTTATATTCAATCGCAAGAACATCTTCTGTGCAGACAAAAGGAGTTCGTCCAAGCTTTGCGATTGTTCTGAAATTACGGCGTCTAGGTTGCGTCCGGGTTCACCGAGTATAATATAGTTGATTTCAAGTAATTTGTTATATACCTGCGTGATAACCTGATGAGTGCAGGTCGAAAAGCTTCGTTATCATGTCTCTTTTTCGTGCCATATTGAAATAATGAAGAATGGGCAATAAAAGTCACCGTTCAATAGATGCATCTCCATCAATTCTGATGTACCCGTGAGTTACCAGCAACTTCACTGCCCGGCAAGGCCCGGGGGCGTCTTTTTTTTTTGTAACCAAGCCTAGGTGAATATGAATATTCATGACGCAGGATCGGGAAACGGTTCCGATTGGTCTTCATGAAAGCACGGTCGGTGGGGGAAAAAAAGTCCCTGGCCTGCACGTACGTAGTACGCATATTACGTGCAGCGCTATATTTCGATCGTGTGTGTTCAACGTGTAGGCGCCTAGCCTACGTTCATGTATGTATTGTTTAATTCTCAACATATTCACCCCACCTATGCAATGTGACGTTGTACGTAAAAAATTGGATTGAGCAGTCAATTTCAAAATCAAGTTTTGCATTAATTTATTGCATGTGCGTAGATCTAATTTAGTAATTAGCTCTTTTGAGGACACCCTCCTTTTCCGACCAAAATTGACACTGCCACTGGCATTACTCTGAAAATAGGTCTAGGCCTAGGCTATGCGTATATTGACAATTGCCCATCGTAATGTTCTCCACAAATGAACTTTACAACAATATGCAGAATCAAGAAACAGACTCTAGGCTAGGTGTAACAACGTTAGAGTCTTACTGTCCACGTTAGAAATTAAATTTCCTTGCATGCACACTGTAATTAGCACATGCACCCTGCTCCTGTAACGCACATTGCGTTAGAAGAACTGCAAGAGTCTTCAGGACTGAAAGAAGCAGACTAACGTTCCAATAGTAGTACTAACGTTTACCAAGAAAACAAATTATTTTGGTGACCTTTTAGCTTATGAAAACAAAGTGCGTAGGCCTAACTAGTTATTGTAGGTAGATCTAAAATCATCTAGATGTAGATCTAACCCCATCATCAATCATTTACTAGTACTGATTAGATCTAGGTCTAACTCGTAATGCTCATTGACCTTAAAATAACATTCACTTAATCTAAACTTAACTGAAATTGAAAATTGTAACAAAATTGGTCTAGGCCTAGACCTAGTAGAGTAGGCCCTAGATCTAGAGTAGTTAGTCTTGGCTAGACATACCTGCAAATTTGATGATATCACACCATCACATTCCGATTCCATTTTGAAGTTAGGTCTACCACACGTCTATTATTAGGCCAGCATTTTGAGGGATACGTGGAGGCAATTCTAACTCTTATTATTAAGATCTAACTTAGATCGACTCAATAGATTCAGTGCAAATACGTAGGCTAGGCGCCTACACGTTTAACACATACGATCATAATATGCGTACGTGCGTGCAGGCCAGGGACCTTTTTCCCCCACCGGCGACCGTGCTTTCATGAAGACCAATCGGAACCGTTTCCCGACCCTGCGTCATGAATATTCATGAACAAATGCGAAATCTGCCTAGGCTTGGTTACAAAAAAAGACGCGGCCCGGGGGGATCCGCCTGGCCAAGCTCGCGAATTGGCGAAGCAGCGCAGCAGTCTCTCACTCTCCATCCATAGCGCGTGAAAAATAACACTTTTTCCATAGCCAGTAGGCAGATTCACAAAAACATCTTGTCCTTTAAGTGCAGATTTGATTGCATCAACTTGCAAATCTTTGAATCTGTCAATCTTCAACATTCTAGCGGCATATTATAAGCTTACAAATATCGTCATCACTCGTCGTGGAAGAAACGTTGAACGCCATTTTGGGCTGCGATTAATTAATATGTAAGAAATAGCGTGCAGTCGAGTCATGAATATTTAACATTACGTCATGGTAGCTCGCGCTTATTGGATTAATTTCACCGACCAAAATTTGGTCGGAATATTCGTCAAAACAATGAAATACAAAAGAAATTCAGTTCAGGTGTCAAGAGGCCCCTCGGCGCAAGGGCCTGGGTGTCTCTGGCTCGCTTCGCTCGCCATGCAGAAATTTTGCCTCCATATCGCCAAGGATTTCAACAGCGCCAGGGCCTCGACAAGACAGAGGCTACCTCTTCCGTGGTATTTCCAGACGATCAGCCCATTTATTTGATAATAATATTTCTGTCTTTCTTTCGCAGGTATGTTTCTTAGCATAAGAAGGACAAGAAGAGCAGCAGCACAGTGTGGAATGAAAGGTGATATGGCGTACGCTAAGCGCTTCTTCTTCATAATCCTCACCGATTCCTTGTGCTGGTTGCCCATCGCAATCCTTAAAGTGGTGTCACTTTGTGATTTTGTTATTTCTGGTAAGTGTACTGCGAAATGAATGAAATCGTTGATCTGTTTTGAGTTTAATAGATGGATAATATCTGACCCCCCCCCCCCCCCCGCCCCCCCCCCCCCCCCATGACCCTTAGTAGACGATTGTGATAGCTATGACCACTGGTCCTCTTTGTGGTTAGTTTATCATATCGTTGGTTGATTCTAGACCAATATCCTAGACCCCTTTTACATCACCCAAAAGTCGCGGCCAGGCCGCGACTCAGCCACGGCCTGGCCGCGACTTTTGGGTGATGTAAAAGCAAAAGGGGCCAGGCCCGAGGCCAGGCCGCGGCCAGTTTTCGGACCACTTCAGGAGGTAGTCTGAGCCCGGGCTGAGCCGCGGCTCGGCCACGACCCGAGGTAGTGTAAAAGCAAACGGGGCCTGGCCGTGGCCGTTTATGCTAATGAGGTGCGTGCAACGTCACATTTTGAGCGATGACTTCATTCTTTCCCCGCACGCCCGACATAGTTTTATCATCGTCAATATTATTTGTTTACAAGTAGAGCGCCACAAACGGCGCATTCACGGAAGCGGGGCCAGGCTTGGCCGCGACCAAGCCGTGTAATGTAAAAGGGTGAATCGTTTGGGTGAGGCGAGTACCACCCACTGCGTTGGTTGGGGCCTGGCCGCGGCCGAGCCGCGGCCAGGCCTCGCGACTTTAGATGTAAAAGGGGTCCTAGTGTGACCAATATATATGTATAATATATCTCTGAATCCGTGTTTGTTGAACTAATGAAACATGCTACAAGTGCTGTCGAGTTTAGCTTTAAAGGGAAATTAACCTCAGCGTATGAATTAGCTTATTTTGAATGGTGTAGTATATGCCTCTTATTTGATACATGCAATTTCATGTAAAAACACAGGATATAGATATAAATCACTATTTTCCAGCCAAGTTATCGTCTGCTAGCAATAATAAGGGGGCTGCCATTACTTTATGTGTACACGAACATATTTTTCATCCCAAGTAAAATTTCCTTCATCGTTAACTTGTAATTGATTTTTAGAGGACAAATATATATTAGATAAAGTCACATATTCTGAAATGTAAGTTTAGTTTTATATATTTTTTAAAAGGTCTTAATTTGTTCATAAAAAATATACTTCATAAAAAATATACGTCAAGGACGGAGAATTGACGTCAAGGACGGAGACAATCGTAACAATACCAAAACAAAGCGAGGAATCTGCTTTACAGGATGGCTATTAGAACTCATGGGTCGTCAATTATCTAGGCCCATGGCCAATAACAATCGTAATACAATCAGAACAAAGCGACGTATCTGTTGTAAAGGTAGGCTATTATCAATGCATATGGTACCTAATGATCCGTGTCATGCACAAAATGGCAGCCTCCATGGAAAGACGTAGCAGACAATAGGTGCATCTAGAATATCACGTGGGGTTACTTGTCCTTTAATGATATCATGTATTCGCAGATCGATGGTGTTGCTATGGGTTCCCCGTTGGGCCCCGTGCTTGCTAATATCTTTGTTGGCTTTCATGAAGCCCGCCTTCATGAAAACATCACTGATCCTAGCCTTACCCCGCTCGCTTACTTTCGTTACGTTGATGATACCTTTGCTATGTTTTATTCAAGCGCTGCGTGCAAGGACTTTTTCACACAACTCAACTCGCTTCATCCGGCGCTTCGGTTTACATGTGAGATGGAGCAGTGACGACAACCTTCTCACGTCCGTATATCGTAAACCTACGTTTACGGGCCAGTACAAGCGATGGGATTCGTACAGTACTACATCGTATAAAACTGGTTTGATTAATAGCTTAGTGTGTCGCGCCTTGCAAATTTGTTCTCCGTGTAAGCTCAACACTGAGCTTCTTCGCATCAAGCAAATCCTACGAGACAATGGCTATCCGGAGCTTGTCATTGATCGCGTTGTGCAGCGTACCATTGATGCGCGGACTCGCCCTGCGTATGGGCCCAATAAATGCCCGGTCTACCTCAAATTACCTTGGCAAGGTAAAGTGTCTGATAAGCATGCGCGCGATATTAAGCATACAGTGTCGCGCTGTTACTTTGCCGTGGCTACGCGTGTCGTGTTCTCTACTAATAGAATGCTACCTGCAGTTCGCAAGGATGTACTGCCTTCCCCCCAAATGAGCAATGTCGTTTATCAGTATCATTGTCGGTGTGAAGCCGTCTACGTTGGCCGTACATCTCAGCGTCTAGCGGACCGCATTAAACAGCACGTACCCTCCTTGGTACGACAGACATCTGCTGGTAGCCGAGCACAGCCGAAGCGTAACTGCAAAACCGCTACTAGCGTCGCTATATTTTTCAATGCCGCAGTCACAGCGACTCTGCTATTGGTCAGCACTTGCTAAATAGTCCGGCTTGTTCCAAGGTGTAAAACCCGGCTCAGTTCACTATTGTTGCCCGAGCACGCAGCTTTCAACATCTTCGCTTCTTAGAAGCGTTGTTCATTCAGTCGAGAGATCCGCTATTGTGCCGACAAAAGGAGCGCTTCGATTATTTTAGCGTGCCCGGATCATACCCGGGTCGCTATACACACCCTTCCTTGACTTTTGTATTTTCTTGTATTCTCTCATTCCTGCGTTGTGACCCGATGAGTGCAGGTCGAAAAGCTTCGTCACTATGAATTTGTTAAATGTTATCTTTATATAATTTATATATATATACAGTTAACAACACAATTATTCATACCCCTTGGAAAATTCTAGTTTTTTGCATTTTTTCTAAAAATTAATGGTTAAATGAAGTTACTTGCACATCACTTGAATACATTTAGTTATCATCTGCAAATGAACGCCGTTTCCGGTTTCACCTCATTTGCATAACAATAGAAAAGGCGAGTTATCCAAACTGGGCGATGTTCAAAATTATTCATACCCTTGGTGATTTATTGACTTTGTCAATCAGTATGAATCCGATCCTTGTGATTAATGCTTGTAATTCACTTTATTTCAATACACCGTCACATATGGCTTCCGGAGGGGTCTCTGCTGGGATATCAGGCCAGTAATTGTTCTCCAATGGCTCAATCTCCTTGAGGATGTGTCAACACATGCCTTCACCTGACCTTCAGGGAGTTCATTAGATTTTGTGTCCTACAGGTGATGCAGTTATTGATGTCATGAGGACAGGACTATGATATTGAAATTTTCGGTCATTTATTCCATGCATTTTAATGAAAATTCTGTATCTACTTATGAAGCAAAGCACCATTCCTGAAGAGCCCTTCCCTTTTGCACTGCCTGTGGAAGGGTTCACCTTTATTCATTGGCCGCATTCTTGATCAGAGTGCTCAGGAAGGCCATGTTGGTGATATTAAAGTCATTTCATGACTCTAACGTCAGGTCACCATGAATAACAGTATGTAACCTTTGAGTACCATACACATCCCACATTGACTGTTACTGTATATCAATCTTCATATGGTACAATGTATATTCTTTGTATCTTTGGTATGAAAGCTACAATCCTTTATCAAAATGAATGTAAACCAAATTTATACCATATGCCCTCCATGTTACCAGCTGCAGTGCACAAAATGCTACCACTTTCACAGTGCACTGGAACATAAAGATCAGTATTTTAAGCTTCACTAGAGTACCCACTTGCAGGTGTCCATATCAAAAATGTGTCAATCAGTGTAACTGAATAAACTGATAAAATTGGCACCATCCAACCTTTAGACAACTACCATGGCCTCCCTAAACATCCTTAATGAAAAAGTATCGGGAAATACCTTCCCTTGACAGTGCAACAGTGAATGCCTCTAGGGAAGTCTCTCCTGGAAGAGTGCTTTGTTTCAACTTAGATACAGAATTGTCATTAAAATGTAAGGAATATTAACAAAAATATCAATATCATAGTCCTGTCCTCATGACGTCTAAAACTACACCACCTGCAAACACAAAATCTGCTTTAAATCCATCGAATCCCCTGAAGACTAGGTTATGGCATGTGTGGACAACATCCTCAAAGAGATTGGGCCATTGGAGACCAGGTATTGGCCTGATATCTCAGTAGAGACCTCTAGAAGCATTGTGACAGTGTGAAGAAAGTGTTACGAGCATTAATCACAAGGACTGGATTCATACTGATTGACAAAGTCAATAGATCACCAAGGGTATGAATAATTTTGAACATCACCCAGTTTGGATAATTCACCTTTTCTATTGTTATGCAAATAAGGTGAAACCAGAAACAGCATTCATTTGCAGATGATAACTAAATGTATTCAAGTGATGTGCAAGTAACTTCATTTAACCATTCATTTTTAGGAAATATGCAAAAAACTAGAATTTTCCAAGGGGTATGAATAATTGTGTTGTTAACTGTATATATATATTATATACCTCGGGAAAACTAACCCTTAGGACAATATCGAAGCAAACAAATGCCCATAATATCCCCGGAGGACTACTCAACAGGCATCTATACCCTATATAAAAAAACTACCATTCACATCCAACCCCCCCCCCCCCCCCCCCCCCCCCCCCCCCCCACCCAATCCCGTTTACAAGACAATAACAGCATATTCATGATTATTAGTGCAGTTTCCCAAGAAGCGATTGGGGTAATTATTTAATGTGGCAACCATACTCATGATACTAGGGTTGTTTTATCAGTCGTCATTGTTAAAGGGGGGGGGGGGGGGGGGGGGGGGGGTTGTGTCCTCGGTGCGAGGCACCAAGAGTAGAGCAGTGATCTCATAACGAGGGGAAGGGGGTAGGTCCGAGGTTTGCAACTATGTCCTGCCTTTTGGTAGAGCATGATTTTGTTTTAAATTTCTTAGCCGTCAGCTTAAATGATCATTCAACAGCAACCCATGTCATCAGGCAGGGCTGTGCTGGGCCAATAGTGACACATTGTTATTTGGCCTTTTGGGGTGACAGAATATAGTCGATCCTGACTTCAATATAGTTGTCAGGGGTAGGTTATCTAGCGGCCAGGGCTGATATTCAAGAGAGAATTCATGTGGTTATTAGAAACTCCATCGTTTCCGATGTCAGACTGATAAACCTGAAACTTTAGAAAATTATCACAGTAGCGCGACTAGCATTTCAATTTATTTCTTATTAAGTAGAGGAAGAAAACTGTGGTTGTCTTCTCTAGATGGTTATAAAAACGCACGCAGTCTTGGCGGTTTCCTTATTTCCCTTACCAGCATCACTTTCGGTTAATGTAAAGGATTTCCAGATCGATTCTGTTGCAAAAAAAAAAAAAGATAAACTAACTTTACTTTCCCTTTGTATGTCTGATTAGGCAAGCACTTGGTGACTATATAGTGGTGTGATGTTTCATATTAAATATCCAATGAGCCCTCGCAAATCTATGCCGGGTCGATGCACCTTTAGCGTATATGAAATGCAGATGAGCTTATTACGCAACAGAATATCTACATCTATACCGTGTTACGCTGTTACTAGCACAAATGGAAAATAAATCAGATTATCGCGCAGTTAGTGTGTAATAAGATAATATAATGATATGGATGGTCCAGGAGACACGCTTTAAAGTTATTACGGAAAGGAATGAACATATTTCACCTAGGAAAGGTAGGCCATCAACATATCTACGAGATTATTCTGTCTTCCCTTTCCTTATAATTTTAGTTGAGGGGCAATCTACCTCTGTCGGTATCGTATACAACGCATTTATCAAAATATATCAATGATATTCAACCGAACGGCACACACATCCACACCTCTCTCGCTATCAATGCTATATAATATATATATATATATATATATATATATATATATATTATTTGTAAGGAAATAACATTTACAACAGCTTTGGCAAATCTCGTGGAAATAAATACAATGTGAAAGAAATGCGAGAATAGTGGTTAAGGCATTGGCGTTCTAAGCCAACGACCCGGGTTCGATTCCCGGCGGAAATTTTTTTTTCAGCCTTTGCAAAAAATTTCAAAAAGGGAGGACAGCTCTGGGGAACTTTGATTGAGCTATGCAACGTTATTGTCGCATTTCTTTCACATTATATATATATATATACCTTTACAGTATTCTTCATCATATAAATCTCTTTTTTCTTCTGTTTTTCGTTCGTCTTCCCGAATATGCACTTCAGAAACGCTGTACGGCTGGATCGTAGTATTTGTACTGCCAATCAACAGTGCTCTCAACCCAATCCTCTACACCATTAGTACCACGCCCTTCGTGATGTGGTTTATGCGTTCCATCAAGAGAGGTAATTGGCCGACAACTCGTTGCTACATGGGCCGTAAAATTGACATGTCGGAAGCAAGAGGTTCGTTCCTGGTATTCCTCGCAGCGATTTAGAATGGATTTTATAAACACAAACACAGCATAGCTCTACATCTGTAGCTAGATTTAGCTTGCAACTTCACCCTCTAACACACGACACTTCGAGGAAGGGGTGTCCTTTTTCGAGGGCGCCCCCAATCTAATCTCGACACTTTTAACTTGTATTAATAGTAGCTGCGCTATATAATGGACATCTTAGAACTCACTCACAAACTCTCATTTAATACACCCCCCCCCCCCCTCCCCTTCTTGATATTTAGGACTATACCTACTCACAAACCCTAATTATAGGCACAAACACAACATAGCCATAGTTAGATTTAGCTTCCAACTTCACACTCTAAACATTGTTCGGGGAATAGGGCCTGCTTGATATTAAAGAGCGTTTTATCCCCCCCCCCCCCCCCAACCCCACATCCCCGTCACATATCGGCTTTATAGAATAAACTGAGACAAGCAATGAAAGTGCATAAAAGTCAGATATTTCAAAACTGGAAGCAATAACTTTGCCAATCTATTATTAACATTTTTACTTTTTATACAAATGACAAAAAACAAGGACATACATCCCGACTTTTCATAACTAAAGGTACAATGTAAAAGGTTTTGAAGGAATATTTATTATTATGGGTGAGAGAAATCATTTGCACGGGTAATTAAAAAAAAAACCTTTGCACCTGGGCACTGTTTTTTCGTTAACCTCCAAATCACAGTCAACTACTTTTGTATCAATTCTCATTTTATGTGCCAAGCTTTTCTTGATTACATTTAATACAGAAACAAAGCAGCACTTGTATTGCGAAATAAATAAGCACTCATTTATCATAATCCGTTGAGAGACGTGCAAGAAATTATGCACCCCCCCCCCCCCCTCAAAATTTTATGCTGGGTGTTTTCGGAAATTTTAAAAATCCGATAATCTTTTTTTTTTCTTCTTGGAAATTGGTCAGACAACACCTTTGTATATCCTACCTTTTATCATCTTTGAATTATTACGAGCAAACTCTTATAAACTCTTATGCTAGCGCATTTCATCTCCCATCGCAGTAACACCCCCCCCCCCCCATAGTATCGTATGACATGAAAAGTAATTTTGGAAATACCATATCATTTTTATTTTTCCGAAACAAAGCATGAATCCATGATCACAATTTTAGCTACATAAATTTTTCATGCCTGTTTATGCAGACTGTAACATAGTCTGCAAAATAATATTTACACAGCTAAAAATAAGGCGAGGAAACGGATTTACACAATGGGGCCCTCCTAACCGGATTTAGTTTCAATCAAATTGAAACCTTCGCTTTGGATTATGGATGCAATACCATTTATAAATTATATTTTCCATCATAACAAGTGACTAATGCCGAAAATCTGATCGGATTTCCATATCCCATATGCTTCCAAAATTGTCTTTCCTTGAATTTGCTGTATGAATCTCTCTTATTCTGACTCAATGTTGAGCTGTCTTGCGTTTTGTGTTTCGGTATTGTTTTCTTCGTTTCATGCATGCAACGTCATAACTACGTTTCACTATCTTTGTTGAAATTGTAGCAAGGCAACATTAATTTTCTTTTCTTTTCTTTTTGCGCCTTTTTAATCCTGCCTTTGGATCTTGGGACATGGGTAGATGCAAGGAGTTCCTTGCCTATAGTAACTCCTTGGTAGATGTGTCCTGAGGAGCGTTCCATCAAGCGTTTTATCAGTGATTTTTACCGACAACTGTTATAAGCTACTGAAATCCTTGCATCTCATTGGCTGAGCGCAAATTTGTCAGTAAAAATCACTGACAAAACACTTGATGAAACGCTCCCCTGGTCCAGTGGATACGTCGCCGGACTGTAATCAAAGGGTTTGCGTTTTGAGTGCCAACGGTACTGTCCTCTGTACGCTTTCAGCACCTTTGGGTACATTGGCTATAGCTAGGGTAATAGTTGTGTCACTCTGCACCCTGGTGTAGTACATGAATACCTGGGTCCCGTTTCATAAAACTTGTTATCAGTAACAATTGCCACATTTCTATGAAAAATCTACTCTCAGCCAATCAGATGCAAGCATTTCAGTAGCTTATAAGAGTTATTGCAACTTGTTGTTGATATTATATTAAAACGCTTTATGAAACAGAGTCCTGGTAGGAAGTAATTCATTGTTTTTCAGCGCCTTAGGGCATCTTGGCTTCTAATAAAAACAAATTAGTTATGTTAATATAGGTTTTCCCGGCCAATTTTGCACGTTTGTCAGTGTGTTTGATAGAAAGTTCATTCAATTTAGCAAAAATCCTCGTTACGGCCCATTCTGTCTTTCGAAATTGCAACTTGTACATTCAATTTAACATTTCGAACAATGAAATCTACACATGTGCCTTTCGAATTCATAAAATGGGTCTTCAAATTGACACGTGCTCTATATTCAGTCAAATTCGCCAACACCGGTCGAAGTGGTTATTTCAGTCATTCAATTTCGTGGATGGGCATCCAAATTCCCAACATTTTCAGTCAAATTACCTCATAGTTTTTATATTTCCATTGTAAAAGGTGAGAACATATGTATTTAAATGTGATTTTTGTTTCGGCCACACACTGTTAAGCAGTAAATAACTCGAATTTGTTGTTCTGTAACTCCCCTCTCCTTTCATACATGCCATAAGGCATATATATACCAGTACGACAGAGCCCCTTCATCTTCTTCGGTACAGTCATGGCAGCACAAGTTAGATACAGGCGCATATCTCAACAAGATAGAGAAAGACTTATAGAAGCATTTGAGGGACATAGCCTTGACTACCTAGAACTGGCCGACACGCTCGGAATAAAGCGCTCAACGGCCAGATCAATTGTGGCCACATATCTCCGGACCGGGAGACGCAACAAGCTGCCAAGGGGAGGCGAGCGAAACGTGAAGATGGATGACGAAATGAGAGCTCGTCTCCAAGCCACTGTAAGCAGTAACCCCTTAGTCACTCTTGAGCAACTGAAGATAGATCTACGGGCAGCTCTTCCGCAGAAGCCCCCGGTATCCGTCTCTACTATTGCTAGAGCACTTGACGGAATGCTCATCACGACGAAACTGGCCGAGGATGTCCCAGATGCTAGAAATTCACCGAGAATCCTATAGACACGCGCATGGAGTACGCACAGTGGTTTATGGCCGAGGGTGTCGTTGCACACTGTGTCTACATCGATGAGACCGGCTACAACATTCTGGACCAGACGCTCTTTTGGAAGAGCCCCACGCGGGGTCCCTGCACGTCGGGTCGTACATGGCCAACGCGGTCGGCAGTGCAATGTCACTTTTGCAGTTTCAAGTGAGATTGGGCTCGTCCACCACACTATTGCAGTGGAAACGGTGACGAGGGAAACTTTCGAGGCTTTCCTGGCTACCACCGCTCATGAATGCGAGAATGTCTTTCCCCTGATGAGGACGTGTACCTGATTTTAGGCAACGCACGTCCTCATGTAAGAGCTCAGCTACCTGGTGATGCAAGCCGAAGGATTCATTTGAAGTTTCTTCCTCCGTATTCTCCATTTCTCAACTGCGTGGAGATGGCCCATTCTGCGTTTAAGGCGCCATCAAACGAGATCTGGCCCGCCCGGAGTTGCAGCAGAGGGTAAGCGACAGAGAAGCAGCACAAGAAGCTGGGGTCAACATGCAGGACTGGAGAATCAACCTTGTTCAGCAGGCAGCTCGACGAAATACGGACGCAATAACGCAAGAGAAAGCAACCTGGGTGTGGTTTAGCCACACCCAGACATACCTCCCAAGATGCCTGGCCCGCCAACAAATTGATGGCTAGAACGGATCTATTACTGTATTCTTTATTCCTAATGATGGTTAGCATTAATGTAACACCCACCCAATGCAAATAATGAAAGACATATGAAAGAAATAATCACGATGTAAATTGAAACCTCCACACACAATACACCATTGAAAGAAAAGTTGCCAAGATGATACAGGAATAAAGAATAATCCGAAAATATGAAATATTCTGATTCTCATACAAAAAAGAATTGAAAAAAAGTAGAAGAATAAACGCTTAAAGACGTCTGCTAAATTGACTTAAGTCCGTGTTAAATTGGATGCCTAGAAATGAATTCGAATGATCGAGCGCACTATATTTGTGATCACGTGACTACATAATTCTAAATTGAATGAACGATTTGCGAATTCATGCTTGTTTAATGAATTTCAGTTGAAAAAGTATTAATTAGGATGAGGTTAAATGTAATCTGAATGCTCCAAAAATTAATTTGAACGAATAAATAATGAAATTAAAATACCGAGCCTGTCCTCTTGTCTAAATTTGGCTAAATTGGATGAATGCTCTATCAAATGGACTGACAACAATATGAAATTGGCCGGGAAAACCTATAATAGTACTTTGTAAGAACAATAGTCATCCACTGGGATTGATACGAGAGCAGTATAAATACAGCTATTTAGTTATTCGTCACCTTCCCGCTCTGTGTAACGGTAAACGTGAATGAAGTGAGCACGGTGAACCCGCCTCGAAATAAGAGTCACGTCATGGTGCTATTGATTATTCAGCATTCATGAAGTGTTTCCATGGGTATGGCCTTGTGTGTTGAAGTGTATCCATGTGCTATACTCAGAAAAAAAAGTCACAATATGTAGCGTGAATGATTTGTGAAATTCCGCCTTTCAAAATAAAAATACCAAGTTCAATTAAGGGTTTATATTTTTCAAAATTCATTATCACACCTTTCGCATTGTGCATTCGTGGTATTTGGTAGAACTCTGTCACGGATATGGGGATAATTTTCTTCAATATTTGATCAAGGCTTGTGAAACCTCTAGCAGTGGATATAAATGGACAGAAAACCTACATACATTACAGTCATAGGCGTAAGTCGCGGGGGTATAGTGAGCAGGACCCCCACCCCCCCCCCCCCCCCCCCCCCCCCCCCCAAAAAAGTAGATAGTTAAAAAATAATTAATAAATAAATAAAATAACCAACAATAATAATAATGATAATAATAAATAAAATTTTAGAAAATTATACAATTAATAAAATAAAAAAGGAATGAATAAATGTAAATGATAAACATGAATTTTTTTATTTTTTTTTAAATACATAAATCAAGAACTTTCGATATTACAACTGTCGTCTCATATTCAATGGCATTTAATCGGTATAGTGTCTCTTAGTTTCTATATTTACTCACGTAAAATTGTTACATTTTTCATTTCTTCGATATTTATAGCTCACTTTAAAAAAATCCATACTCAGCACTCGACACCTCCTAAATAAAACATGATAAAAACATGTACATTCCCGCCTTCCCGCTATTTGCGCTCTCTCTCTCTCTTTCTCTCTCACTCAGCATGTCTCTCTATTTACATCCGCCTGTGAACAGGTGTAAATTTGAAATTCTCAATCGATATAACAAATAACTTCTTTCTGCCACAATGTCTACACCCTTCCCCCCTCCCCATTTACCGTATCATGTAGGTCGCAGTGAAAGTTCAGACGGGTATACCTCATACACGAACTTACCGAAGCGTGCCTCGTGCTTCTCCACCGGCATCAACGGCCCGCTAGGGCTCCAACTCGAACCCATATCGTCTGTCTCCACGGGCTTGCCGTCGATGTCGACTATGATGACGACACCGCTGAACGTCATTGACGAGTTGGCTTCCCCCGAGACATCGCCGATGACTGGGGTTAAAAGACTCTCGACGCCAATTGTGAGTCTAGCTGATCTCATGGAGTGAATATAGTATGCAATCGAAAAAAAAAGACAATGAATAATGCATCTGTGATGTCTTACGAACTGATTCATTATGAATATAGTCAATACTGCCATTAATTCGAGGGGCAAATAAAACTTATAAATGAAATCATCATAATCATCAGTAGCGTAGACACGAACACGCTTTCTATTGTTAGTGGGGGGGGGGGGGGTGATGAATAGATCTCCCCCCCCCCCCCCACTAACAATGGATAATTATGCGTGTCTACGCCCGTGATGATCATCATAACAATACTGGAGAGAGAGCTTTGATTCGCAGGTTAAAGGGAGTACCATTTCATCAATGTATTTTCTATTGAGTAAAGTATACCTATCGTGTTTGATGAGGATGTTTGGTTCAAATGCCATTGAATATCGTGTCTACACAGTCATGAAAGTCATCGTTGAGGAAAAGCTTAATTATCGATAGGCCTATACAGTGCGTATAAAAAAAAGTATACCCAACAATTAAAAATTTATAATCGATGTGACTTTGAAATTTATTTTATGGTAAAGAGTAACGTATTAACGGATTTTTAATTAGAAGCTACTAAAGTTGGGTATACTTTTTTATTATACGCACTGTATATACCATTTGGACAAAACTGTTTCGAAACCGTTTGTTTCCTGTAAAAAAAACCCGGGTGTGTTAACATCCTCGTCCTCGTATACACCTGTACACTGGAGTATCTACCATCAAGCGGGGGCCGGCGTACGCGCACCCCCCCCCCCCCTCTCCCCCACCCCTCCTTGCCATATTTCAGGCAGTATGTCGCCCCAAGGGTATGATATCACGGGAAAACCTTTATGTCATCATGGGACAATTGGTCAGCATCTGACATCCAAACTTAGGACTTAAGAACGTAGGAGAGTGTCAAGGAGGGCCCCGTTCTAAAATTGGACATGAAATCAAAACGACTGTTTAATGATTGAATACAGCATCTGGTTACAGTAATAATATCAAATGCTGAGCGGCTATCAAAAATGAATTGACGATCTAATTATAGAAATCAGCTTCTTAAAACTGACGCCGTAAAATTGTAAATAATCCAGTTGCCTTGCAGGATAATTGCATCAGCAAAAATAATGCTTCTGTTTCGATCCCATGAGAGCAATGTAAAGCTTTCATGGCTTTTGCCAATATGTAGCATGATGACATTTTCTCTACTAGTGTATTCTACACACCGATAGCAATACATAAGATGATGGTAAACATTTAATGAAAAGGCGCTAATTCCTTAAACAAAAAAAAAACAACAAAAAAAAACACCTGCGCTATATCCATTCTGCTCACAGAAGGCAGCTGGCTGATGGGGTAGGAAACGAGAGTGGGTAGCTATTAGTTGTTACCGAGTATGATTATGATGATGGAAGACTGTGATTTCCCTTTTTTAGGATCAGTGTAAGTACCTCGTGCCATGTTACATTTCAGGGTCGCATTTTTATGATGTTAGTTCAGCTTCGGGCTTAATTAACAAGAAGCAAAACTGTGCTTAGTTTCATATTGTATACATGTAGATGTGTTTTTATATAAAGAAGCTGAATTAGAGAAAGCTATCCAAGAGAGTGAGCTATTTTTGTTTGAAAGAGTTAAGTGCCAACAGACTGAGAAGATTGATCTATGCTTTGTAAAAATATAATAAAAATGGGTAGCGCGGGGGTAATTGTGTGTCCGGTAAATTTAGGTCAATCTATTGCCTAAGTTTGGCCTAAAATTGCCGAAAGTTGATTGGACATGTCACAATTTTACCCTCGGGTTGGAATATTACAGTTAAAATTAACAGTGTGTAGTGTTGGTTGATCGTTAGGGCCATCGTACACTGGTCGATCACGACGACTCGACTATTTTCTGAAAGAAATTCCAGAAATGACGACAGAAAAATATAACAGATTGGTTAAAAATGCAAATTCCTGCGTATTGAGGACGCAAAAGGTCGTAAATATTCTTAATAAATCAAAGTTGTTGGGGGTATTTGAAAGCCTTGCAATCAGAGAAAATGCTAAAACGTCTACAAATTGGTGGGAAGTTAGCTTCGCGGTATAAGCCTTTACTTTATCATTTTATTTCATATTCAGTAGCAGGGGCGTCACTAGACCAGTTTAAAGGGGTAAAACTTGTTTAATTTTCCGACAGGGGAAGGGGGTTGGAACAGGGTACGAGATCTTGAAATTTATCAACCGTTTACAAAAGATTTTTGAAAGAGCCCACAAAAATATAGGACATTAAAGAGCCAAAAGCGATTTACGAACAATGGTAAAAAAAAAAAAACCCCACCCTTCTGCTCTGACACCCTTGCTTAATAAGAAAAAGGAGAAATAGACATGTTTATCTCGAAGATGTAATAATTATTTGCACACTCTCCCGTAAATTAGGGTTAAATCCATTACGCTCTGTCATGTGTGCTGCTGTGCTATGCCTTAGAAGCTATAATATAAATCATGTAAATTGCTGCCTAGATTACATCATAAACCAAAGATTTGTAAATGTAAGAATGTGAGGATAGTCATAGGAATTGCGTCATTAGTAGTATAAAACTACACATATTTCATTTGAATATATGTTTCGCATGACGAGGTTAAAATGGGACATGTATATTGATAATCTGTTTTGGGAGGCACATTGAGAAAATGAAAAAAAGTATAGTTATATTAAAAGCGGTAAACGTCAGTTGATATGTCTGTTCTATCTCTCTCTCCCTCTCTCTCCAAACATCGAATTAAAGAGAAACATTGCAGTGATTTTAATCCTGATTTCACTCATGGCAATTGCAAAGACTGTAGCGAGTAACCTAAAAGTGAGAAAAAAATGGCAAGTGAGAATATGTAGGACTGTCTCCAAAAGTTACTTCACAAACCCATAGCATAGAGTGAAGGATAATCATTCATCTAAATGAAACAAATTTCTTGAATTCTAAGCTTTAAACCGATTTGCAAAGAATAAATTCCCACCGTAAAGTGAGCTGCCTTTCGTAAATGAGCCTGAATTATGCTTAAAAGAGTCTGACGAAGACGATTTTTCAGTAACATTACAACAATAAAGTATTAATGGAAAAATTTAACGTACATTTTTGGCTTTGAGAAGAAAAAAAAATCAAAACGAAAAGTCTTTTCATATCTAGTGCACTGTAACTATCTAAGCTTATCTTGGTAAAGGATTGAATTCTGTCAATTATAATTTCTATAAAGTGTACCCCAAAAAATGTAATAAATTAAATTTATACCGTTAGTTATACGACTTTATCATACTTCAACTATTTCTACTACTACTACTACTACTACTACTACCACTACTACTACTACTTCCAATACTAATGCTACTACTACTATTTATACTACTACTGCTAATAATAATGATAGTAATAACAATACTACCATGAATGTTACTGGTAATACTATAACTACTAACGTTGCCGTCACTAATAAGCTAATAGTACTACTACTACTACTAGTACTACACTTACTACTACTACTACTGCTTCTACTACTCATTCTCATCTTATACTACTAGTAATACGACTAGCAGTGCACTACTACTGCCACTACTATTATCACTGTTATAACTTTACCTAATTATGACTGTTACCAGTCTTGCTTATAGGAGTGATACTACTGCCACTACTTCATCTGCCATTACTACCTACTACCACTACTACTACTTCTACTACCACACCACCAACACCACCATCCGTCCAACTACTAGAACTACATGTTTAAGCGTACAGGTACATATGCTACTAATGTTGCTGCTGTTGGTAGTAATAGTAGTTCACTACCACCATTTCCACTGAATATAACTACCACAACTACTACATAGTATACTCTACATTACACTGCTACTTATTTTACTGCTACCACTTCAGCTACCGCGGCTGCTGCAGCTACCTTTACATTTACTACTATACAACTACTTCTACTATCACTTCTTCTTCTACCATTACTACTACTACTACTACTACTACTATTTCTACTACAACTACTACTACCATGACTACTACTGTTGGGTAAGGGCGATTGTGGAATGATATCTAATGACTTATTCCCACATCCTACAACATAAATCATGACAAACGTTAAAATCATGCGTTTAATTACCTGAAAATATTCGACTTTATTTGCTGCATCCGATCAACATCAATATTCAAATACAATCAATTTTTACAATCATAACATCACTACCATTACTACTACTACTACTACTCTAGAATTAATACTTCTTCTTCGGCTGTAATTCCTAGTTCTACACATACTTTACACACGTTGCTGCTTTTACCACCACCACCACCACTACTACTGCTATTACTGCTACTACTACTACTATTACTACTACTACTACTACTGCTGCTGCTACTACTACTATCACCACCACTACTACTACTGCTGCTGCTGCTGCTGCTACTACTACTACTACTAATAATACTACTAATACTACTACTACTACTACCACTACTATTACTACTTATTATACAATTACAATAATGTTACACTACTAGTACTACTACTACCATTACTACTACCATTACTACTACTAATAATAATACAATTACAATAACGTTACACTACTACTATACTACTAATACTTCTACTGCTACTTATTCTACTACTTCGTTTCATACTACAACTACTGCTGCTACTACCACCCAAACTACAATTACTACCACTACTGCTATACTACTACTACTGTTGCTGCTACTACTGCTATAGTACTACTAAATACTACTACCCTCACTACTACAACTGTTGCTGCTATTAGTAGGAGTAGTTTTCCTACTCTAGTATTACTACTGCTGCTACTACTACTACTGATACTACTACTCCTGCTACTACTACTACTGCTGCTGCTGCTGCTACTACTACTGCTACTCTTACTAGTAAAACTATTGCTGATATTATTATACTACTACTAGTTCTCCTATTCTAGTATTACTACTTCTACTACTACTATTACTACTACAACTACTGCTGCTATTACCACCCAAACTACAGTTACTACTACTGCTGCTGCTGCTCTTTCGGTGTTGCAGATGGGTGATGGGACGAATATCAGATGTGTTCATGCTGCACGCGATCTTGGTGTCATCCTTGACAAGAATCTCACTATGACAAATCATATCGTTCAAAATGTCGAGCAGCAGCTCAGACAGTACAACGGAACAACTTGTTCATGCCTTCGTATCCGCCCATCTAGACTACTGTAACAGTTTACTTTTGGATTACCGGACTCACAACGTATTGTCTTTAAAAAATCCTGTTCTGACGTACATAGCCAAACATGGACATGCACCTCCCTACATTATCGATCTCCTATCACATAAGACCCCTGGGGGTGTTTCATAAAGCTGTTCGTAAAGTTACGCACCACTTTACGAATGACTTAGGGATGCTCAATCATATTTAACTGCATCAACTAAAGTTGAATTGTGCAGGGGGTGTTTCATAAAGCTGTTCGTAAGTTACGAAAGACTTTACGCACGGCTGGTTATCACTTCTTGTGCTAAATGATTGAGAATCTAATTAGTATAGCACCTAAGAACATGTTCCAGTCGTTCGTAAAGTCATTCGTAACTTTACGAACAGCTATATGAAACACCACCCAGCATCATCTATGAGACTTCGGTCATCCTCTAATGCTCATCTGCAATTCGCCCTCGGACCCCGAACTTGCACATGCACATGCACATGGAGACCGTGCCTTCTGCGTGGCAGCCCCTTTGGAACAGTCTTTGGAACAGTCTTTCCATGTTTAGATCGAGATGCGAGATGCCCAGTCTGCTGCTGTGTTTGAGTCTTCCCTAACACATTCCCTTCTAATTCCCCTCCGTAACTCTCCAGTCTTATACTGTAGTCTCAGCTTCATTATGCTGATGTAATTGTTTATTGTTATCTTCCTATATACTTTATAATGGTTGTCTCTTATCTTTGTATAATGCTTTGTGTCGTAATTTTTAAATAAATAATGTATAATTTTCAATTTAATCATTGTTAATACTCTTAAGTTATTTCGTATGCTTTATTTTCACGTAAATTACTTATCTCTAAGGCTATGCTTCATAAGTTTAGTTTAAGCACAGTACTTATGATTACATTTCAATAAATTTACTTTGTAAAGCACTTATGAACTTTTGTATTAAGCGCTATAAAAATGTAATGTATTATATATTTATATTATTTATTACTATAGTACTACTACTACTATTGCTGCTATTTTACTACTACTACTACTACTACTACTACTACTACTACCACCACCACCACTACTGCTACTATTACTGCTGCTACTACTACTACTTCTACTACTAATGCTACTATTACTACTAATGCTGCTACTACTATACTACTACTACTACTACTACTACTGCTGCTGCTGCTGCTATAGTATAGTATACTACTATACTACTACTGCTGCTACTACTACTACTACTGCTGCTGATGCTACTACTACTACTACTGATACTATGTTGTTGCTGCTATTACTACTACTACTACAACACTATACCACTGGTTTAAAACCAAATTGTTTTCGACAATTTCTTGTGTGCGAGATAAAATATTAAATGACGTATTGTAAATTTCCTAATCGTTATACTGAATGTTTGTTGAAACTTGTTCAAACCAAAATTGCCAGTACATATGTATTTCGGTTAGCACCATGCCTCTCATTTTTATGTACATTGTTGGATGTATCTCAGTTTCCACATGCTGTGAACTGGCGAGATTTACACCTTTTTTTCACAGTATTCTAATAGTTCGTAGAATTAAGCTCAGTGGATGATTTTGTGGTGCACAAACATTGGGTAGTGTATTAGTGTGTATTATTGTTTATGTTACCGGGCCAAATTCATATTTTAAAAATCAATCCATCGTTTCATTGGCAAATTTTTGCCAATATTTTTGTTCTCATAACTATATCATGTTATGGTCCACGGTGAGCATACGATATTGGGAAGGAACACAAAGAAGCACAAAAATTAAAGCTAAAGCACTGTAAATTTCAAACACTAATTTCAGTATTCTCTGTCATTATAATGTAGAGCTTTATAGTCTCTCAAGATGTTCGTTTTATTCTCTATTTTCACGCTTTAATCAGTATTCTAGGTCCACGTAGCGTAGAATACCGTCATGTATTATTTTGTATGAAGATCATACTATAACCAAAATGCTTGGAAATCAGGGCCCTGTTTCATAAAACTTGTTATCAATAACAACTGCCTCATTTCAGTAGCTTATAACACTGATTGTAATTTGTTATTTATAACAGGTTTTATGAAACGGGGCTCAGGTGTCAATGTAAATTCATCAAATGTATCCCTATCAAAGCGAGTTTAAATATAAAGGAGCTCTTCGAATCCTATTGATTGAATAAAATGCTTTGGTTTTTTCTATTATTTTTTTCTTTTTATAAATTTAATTAAAACTTGCTCACCTGCCAATATAGGAAGCGTGTATTGCTGTGATACGCAAGTGTATTCTGTATTATAAGGACAACTTTGCTATCATTTCGAGGCCATCTTCATCGGCTTGATTTTTAAGGTATCATGTTTGTTTATTTTACCCTAATACTATAACCAATTTGTGTACCTACGGTGTGTGTGTGTGTAATTGGGTTTTTACAGACGTGTATCAATCAGATATGATTATTTACGTCTGGGACCGACCTTTAACGTCACCATCCGAAAGACGTGACTCCGTCTCGAACCTGGGTCCGCTGAATCAGTTTATAACTTCCACTGGTAGCTGGATTACAGGCGCACGCCACAACACCCAGTTTTTAAGCCCTATCCGAGTGACTTACAAATGGATACTTACCAAAAATGATTTGGTTTTTAATTTAGAAACTCCCCTCTACCAGACCACTGTTCTACCGCTCGGCCACGGCGCCGCCGGAGTGTCTCATCTGTTTGATTTTGATTTTATCTGGGGGGGGGGGGGGGGGGGTTCATAAAGCTGTTCGTAAAGTTACGCACCACTTTACAAATGACTTGGGGTTGCTCAATCATATTTAACTGCATCAACTGAAGTTGAACTGTGCAGATGTAGATTAACATTCTTATTATAACAAACATTTTTAATGCAAAGTACATTTTTTGCCATAATTTCATTGATGTTATTGGAAATACATGTACAGTCACACTTTGTTAAAACATCAGGAAAAACTTTGGGCATCCTATCTGGAACTTCATATTCAAGTCGTTCGTAAAGTCATGCGTAACTATACGACGTCTTTCCCCGTATATCAGGAGTTAGGTTTCACTCTATGTATTCTAAACGGCGGAAATCCAGCTTATAAATATTTTCTGAATATATGTATATATTATCATACATGCGTTAAAGTATTATGTATTATATTCGTACCATAATTGATATTTTTTGTAAAATGAAGAAGTTATAAATTATTAAAATCATATTGTAAAAGGATTTATTCGTGTGAACTATTCCATATTTGCGAAGGGTGCTCCCCCCTCCCCCTCTCTCTCTCCCTCCCTTTATATCTCCCAGTCGATCGGTCTCCCTCCGTCTTTCTTCCTCTATTTTTCTTATTCTTCTTGGATTAATAGTTTTAATGGCGCTTGTTTATAGTACATCTGGTTGCATTATGCTACACTGTATTATTTTTTGTGCAATTTGGGGGAGATTCATGACAAGCTGCCAACACAAATCGTTGTCTCTGTTTTTTTTTTTCATTTATTTTCTGGTCAGCCCGGTTCTGAAAAGCAAACAGACTTCTGAGTAGACATCAAAAATAGAACTGGTCTCTCTATCTCTCATTTTATCTCCCTCTTTCCCATCCCCCCTCTCTCTCTCTCTCTCTCTATCTTTCGACATATCCTCTCTTCTACATCTATTACCCTCTATCATTTTATCATCCTTTCTTCTATATCTTCATCTCTGACATTTTTATTTTTCACCTTTCTAGCTCCATCTCTGATGTACTCACTGTCTCTTGCAATGCATATACATGTATATGCAGTTAGGGGGAAGCCAACTGGATCCATATTCAAATCTCTAACAAATGATTTTAACAAAAAACAATTAAAAAAAAGAGTATTATTCCAAATATTTAAAGAGAGTTTATTTATTTAGTTTAGTATTTATTACGAATATAGAAACTATTTTTATAATCATTTTACAGATATATTTTGCACATTTGTGACACCTAACAGTATTCAACTTACATCAAACTGTTTTTGTTTTTCATTTCTTTCTTCTTATACACCGAACAACCAGGTATACACTATTTGTTGTTAAACACATAACCCAGTTTTTGCCATTTAGTTTCTTGGGAAGAACTTTAAAAAAAAAACCCATGCATGTCTGGATTCTGTTGACATACATTTAGATGTTGCTATGTTGAACAATCCTCATGCAGCATTTGAAGATGCCAGGAGTAAAGATATGAATAAGTTAGGAGATGGGCCATTATAGAGAAAAAGAAATAAATTAGAACCAACACAAAATTTATGAACTTATCATATATGTAATTAAATGAAACCAATCAATTGTACTGTCAAATTTCACTTTATATTCAGACTTCAGTGAAAATTCTCAGACACAAATTGCACTTCATCCAATGACAACGTTCAGTTATGTGTTACTGTCACTTTGATCAGTTATAGCAACTTGTTATAGATGACAAGTTTTATCAAACAAGGCCCAGAACTCAACTTTATCTTTATAAGGTACCAAAGTATCTACAAAGTATCTTCAGAAAATACACATTGAGAAAGCAACCTTAATGGTTATGGGAATCAAGCTTATATGGGTAGTGGGTAGTGTTGCTGTTATAGAATTCCTTTGACATTGCTCTAAAAAGTTCTAATGGTATCTCTAACTTCAGAGTCATTTTGTACCATGAAACAGAATTCCAATATAATTTTTTTTAACATCAAGTTCTCCCTCGTTCAACATTGATCAATTTTCTGTAAAGTTTTAAGGGGCAATAATCTCACATTTTGAGACAAACTTATAAAACGCAATTTCTTTTACGAGCACGGGAGCGTTTCATCAAGCGTTTTGTCAGTGATTTTTACCGAGAACTGTTATAAGCTACTGAATTCTTTGCATCTGATTGGCTGAGAGCAAATTTGTCGGCAGAAATCACTGACAAAACGCTTGATGAAACACTCCCCAAATTAAATGCTGAGTAGGACCTTTCAGAAGAAGAAACATTCCTACTTTACTCACCTGCCCCCCAAAAAATATTGAGCACTTATACGTCTAATATTTCCCCTAAGGGCCAAGTATCCATTCAATGATACAACAAGAACTTCTCTTTTATAGAACTACTTAAAATTTACAACTGGTCAAAATCACATTTCAAATAAAATTAATCAATAAATGAAAATTATAAGAATAAATATGAAACAATTACCAAAACTAGGTTGTAACAGGTCTCTGACATAACTCACAGCAGAGGAACCAGAGCTCAACTCCATCAGCGATTCATGAGATGTTATGGGCAAAATGTCATGAATATAAATCAGAGCAAAAAATATTAATCACACATTAGTAAATTGATTTACTAACAATATCGTTCCATGTGCATTTCATCTGTTGAGAGCCAGAAGGGGGTTAACTCTGTGTTTTATAAATGATATGAGTTAGCCCTTTCAATACAACTGACCACATTTTTTTGGTTTGGCCCAATAACTTTTAATTCAGAGCTCTAAAAAATATACCCATGAGTAGAAAGAGCAAAAGTTTATGAACTCACTACATGTATGTCAAATTTTTGTCGCATGACCATATTGCATTGATGCCAGGAATAAGCTTTAACATCCTTAAAATGGCAACACATTGAGAGGTTAAAAATCATTGGTTTTTGTCCAAATTGGCAATTTTTCAACTTTTTGACAAATTCTTAACCAACTATATTGTTTTCAAAGACATTACACCTCATAAGAACCATGTAGCACTAAAAGAAAAATATAATTGTTGCCAATTTGACGAACAAAATGGGATCAATTTAGCCATCACATAATTCCTGTCCTGAAAGACAACTTCACCTCTACCAGTTAAAATTTCTCTTAAAACATTGCCAAACTTTGCAAGGACTTTGTAACTTTGCAACAATTGTCTTTTATTTAAAAAATCCATATGCATATTACTAGCTTATTTTGATTACATTAAAGGGCCCAAATGCAATTTCTTTGCTGTTGATGTGCAGCGATGCATACAACAATATTTTGTTATTCAAACATCTAAATATGTTTCATAGATTTTTAAATACTTTTTAAAATATTTTGTCCAACCTCCTAAGCTCCACCCTAAAAAAAATAAACTCCAGATCTCATTCCTGCAATGACATCATCTGTCAATCATCAGTCAGCTACACTAACATTCTACAATAGACAGTGCACGTAATGTAACTTCCCCCAGGCTCAGCACATGCTCACAGTAAAATTGCATGCTTTCAAACAATGTACCTCCTCATTACCATTCTTTTCCAGGTGAGGCTACAGCATGTCTGACACAGCAACATCTCTGGCAAAGCTACATACCACTGTCTCTCCTTAGCTCACTAATGATTGACAGATGTCACTGCAGGAATGAGATCTGGAGCATTTTTTTAGGGTGAAGCTTAGCATGTCTGAGAAAATGATTTCAAAAAATATTGAAAAATCTAGGAAACACATTTAGATATTTGAATAACAAAATATGAGTTGTATGCTTCCTGCACATCGACAGAAATCAACTAGTATTTGGTTTGCAGTGGACCTTTAATTCATATCATGCATGAAATATTTTAAAAACACTTATGCTTTTGGCAATTACCTTCAATTATATAATTTTGGAGAAATGTATGGGAGAAATGAAGGAACAGATTCACCCGCGTACATGTATGCAAGACTGTGATCCATTGATTAATGAAGACCAGTGGGAAGCATCAAATGCAGAAATTTCCACATCCCCTGTACATGTATACTGCCCTTAAAGGGTACCAAGAATCAAAATTGTTTTGCTCTGTATGTTAGAGGATCCATGTCGTTATATGTACGCAAAATATGGGCTTCGAATATTAATTCTATATTGCAATTGCAATTTTGCAACTTTAATAACACTCTCTATAAGCGTAAAAGCGACTTGTGAGTAGACTAATAGACGTACCCATACGCGCTGGTCCAAATAAGGGCTCGCTTGAAACCAAGTTCCGCGCGAGTATTTTCATGTTATCCTTTATTTCCTTCATACTCCTTAAATTTTGACTGATAAAATGCCAGATAAATTTCTTTGAGGTTGATTTAATACTTTCTAGCTGTACACAAATTATTTTTTTCAAGTGATTGGTACACTTTGTAATTCTGGGATCGATTAATAATTTTGGTGATCCAAATTATTTTACAAAGTATCACTTTTGTAGTACTAATCATAATAATAATGGGAGAGGGGAAGAATCTTCCACCACCATAATAAATACCATTATTCATAAATAAGAAAAAGTGATCACCAACACTAAAACACATGGAAATTACTCTATAAATATTTAAAGAGTGCCAATCACTCATGAGGCTTAGTACAGTTTCTCAATGCAGCCATGCATAACCTTATGATTGTGGAAAAGCATAGGCACCATGGACAGTATTAACACAATTCTGATAATTACAATCGCACCAAGACAAATTATACCAATAGGGAAGAAAGACCTAGTAAGCAGTTAACTTAAGCATACGTGTGCAATTCAAGCATGGATGAATACATCATCATGTGATAGCCATCACCAAGATCAATACAACCTAAAAACAGTATGTGCAATCTTTTATTTTTATCTTTTTTTTGTGCCTTTCAAGGTATTTTACTATTATGGAGAGGAAATAAAATGATATTGTATATTTCTTTTGCAAATTATCCAACTTGAAAATAGGCAGTTTCTCACGAAATCATTTTTGCTTTGACTATCCAACATTATCTTTATCTGCATTATAATTTATTAAAAATCATGTCAAAAAGTATTTCTTAAAATATTGCAAGAATATTCCTCTACTTTTCCTAGATGGTCGTGAATGCCAAAAAAAAAAAAAAACGACAATCAACAAACAAAAACATCTTGATCAACTTTTCAGCTTCCAAATTTTGCCATCACTATACAAAAGACAATTTGCTTGGAAAATTACAAATTGAAAAAAGAAATAATACAATTTGCCTTTAACCAAACTTATCACATATGAGACAAAATATACCCAATACACATAAGCAACACATTCACAGAATTTAGTAAAATATGAAGTCTGCGCCTGAGGTTATTCAAATACTAACTAAAAGTAAGATACCATCGATGAATAAACCGCCATGTTTTATCGCTGAGAATATGGAAACGGGTGCAGTCATCCTCTGATCAACTCATTTCATTGTCAGTTCCTTTTCACCACATCAATTCAATTTTTGCTGAGAAGTATACAGTCTAACCGTTGCACAATATGCCAACCAGTCGAACAAGCAACTCATGTTTTGTTCATTCGTTACAGCATTTGGTAGGTTATTTCATCACACTGGTAGACACACTGGGTCGTCTACTACTCAAGGCCTAATACATAGTATGATCCTTGCACCAGAAGGAATATAACCGGTTGCCAGGCAACCAAATATCTGATCCAGTCCAGAAGCTGGCCGAACAGCATATGAGGACGTTCCCATCTGATAGCATTAGTCAAGGAATGAAGAGATTTAATCTAACTATAAATTATTAATGCTCTTGAATTATTTATGTAGGTGTCTCCACTAAACATTCCGAAGGGGAAGGTTGTTTTGTCACAAACAAGAGGTACGGCGGTTGCTCTTGAGGAACTTGGAGTCATCAAAATGATAAGAAATTGACTCAATCTTCCTGTAAGTCACCATTTTCTGCACACGTGAGGGCATTTGAAGAGCAATCGTCTTCTGGGAACATATCTTCTATAATATTCTTCCTAACTGACATACATGTATAATGAATAAGAAAGATCAAACTATTTTTCACTCTAACCAGAAGTTAGCCTGCTCTTTAAGAATAATATCTTTGAAATATAATTTTCGTTGTGTTTGTGCAGGAGGAGTTTTCCCACTAATCTGAATAAAATGTGAAGTCTGCAGATGCACCATGCACCATGCACCATCTTTGTTTCCAAAAGCATTTCAACAGATGTGATCTCTTAGAATGAGGATGAGAGTGGGGGGAGATATTTTTCTGTCTGAAGGAAAAATAGTAATCATGATAGATAACAATCCAGGATCATCTCAAGGGGCAAGTAATTATATTGGTAAATGTTAAATGTCACAGGATAATAGTTTCCTTGACTTTTCTAATTTATTGAAGCAACTGGGGGTACAATAAAACCCTTAAAGTTTGCTTTTTTACCTGCACTCATATTAAAGTATTATTCAATATCAAGAGAAGAATATGATTTTGAATTATCACTGAAGGCGTAAACTGTCCATGCGCACTAGAGTCTCTTTATGATGTGAACGCCATTGTCTGTCCACTATTACGCAACATTTCCATTTAATTCTAATGAGCACCTGAGTGTTCTAAAGAGAAAAGATTTGAATGCCATTTTTTTTTATAGGACGTCCATGTTGTAACTCTATCTATAAAGGGACTCTAATGTGCACGAGCTCAAACCTCTGACACCTATACCCCACCCCTTTCCCCACAGTAATACACAAAATATATTCCCCTGTAAGTTTTTGGTGATAAAAGATCATTTCAGTGGGAAAAAAGGAGTGAAAACCTCTTTATCTTCCATTAAAAACTGAAATGAAACTGAAGCAGTACATGGAGTTGTAATTTCCCAGATTTCGATGGATTCATTAATTTCAATTCATCATTTATTCAACATTACTGCAAGATACAGTACACACAGGTACGTACATTATATTTGTACTTTTCCATGCAAAAAAGGATACGGGTTTTTAAACATTCTTTTTAAGTCCACTTTCTCCTTGCAATACGGACACGTTTGTTTCTTTCCCACGATGCACCAACCACGTATGCAAAATTCATGAAACCTGCATGGAATATAGCGAATATGAGGGAGAAGGAATATTAAGAAGGGATAACAATTAATCATAAGGCATTAAGAGGTGTGTTTTGTCTATCATACATGTATGCTAACAGCCAGACGTGGGTCCAGTGTCATGAAACTTGTTATCAATAACAACTGCCCCATTTCTATGACAATTGCGCTCTCAGCCAATCAGATTCAAGGATTTCAGTAGCTTATACATGTAACAATTATTGTAACTTGTTATTGATAACATGTTTATGAAACGGGGCCCAGAAAGCACTTTAATACACACATATTAACTTTTGCATAGTTAACCCGTTGAATACTGAATTCTGTAATTCCCATAGGCTTTGTACAGGGACCACCCGGTTCCAGTTGGCAACGGGTTAATACCCTTCTGCATCTCAGCACACAATATATGCTTTATAATAATAATCTGTAAGGGAAGGGATGTAGACATGCTACTGCAATATTAACACTATATAAATAGTATCAGTCATCAGAAAAGGGGTGTGCAAACAAGTTTGTTTTTTCTTTATTTTCCATTTCCATAAAAATATACAATACATAAACATAACAATAAAAACATCATGTTCTTACACAAAACCTTGTGATTGCAATGAGTATACAAGTATGACATAATGCATTTATATAACCAAGGTAAACAAAGTGAAAATGAGAAAAAAGAGAAACTTAAAAGGCCATAGAGGCCTTGTCTAGAAGTCCTCTATAAACAAAAAGTTCTTTGAAGTAAGTTAACGTTTTATTTATTTCATTTTATTTATTTCAATAATAAAGTAAGTGTGTAAGATAAGAAAAAAAAAGAGAATTAAACAAAATGGGTTAAAAGTGGTATTGGAAGCAAGAATAAGATGAAACAATCTCTGGTGGAATAGTTCTCATAGAAATGAAATTTGAAAACAATTAGAGCATATATTGTATTGCCTTTCCTCTTTCTGAAGAAAATATGCTGTTATTAAAATATATTGTATTGCCTTGCCCAAAGTGTTCAGTTGCATCACATTGGAATACATGTAAAAAGTTCAACACACGTTCTGCAAATTCTCAAGAATGATCATTTATTTTTTATTCTGTTTTAGATAGTTGATTGTAATAATATCACACAGATCTTCCTCAGGTTCAAGATATTTTTTCAGAATTTCACTTAGATCAGTGTTGGCTTTTAAATGCCTGAAACTAGCTTTCAATATGCCATTTTAAAGAACATTCCTTGTAAATATCAGGCAATTAGGCTAATCATGACAATGAGTGTCCCCTCCAACATACATATTACAGCTGCCATCATTATCAAGGAGCATCTTGGGAATATAAATGCAGTTCTATGCTCTTGATCCTAAGACTGGGTAATCTGGACTGCTTATGAAAAGCCCTCAAGGAACAGAAACCAGTACAGATATGAAAGCAATCATATTTAAGGTAATGTACAGTTTTGGTAAGCTCTCAAAAAAAGTTCATCAGATTTTTTATTTCATTTTAGATGAACTTCATCTCATATCAAATGATGCCCTTTGCCTGGGTCTCCAACTTACATTTGTCCCAAAACATTATACAAAAGAAGAAAGAAAAGCAGTAATTTTCTTTTTTTTTCAAATGTGGATAAACTAATGCATTTTATGTAGCAGGGAGATATTTTTTAAAGAAAAAAGGAGATCTTGGCAACATTTTCTAGCCTACAGAATGTAAAAATAATTGATGAAACATTGTTTCGCAGTTATTATATTGTAATACCAGGAAGGAAGATGTATATATGTCAATGGTCATAATGAGTGATATACCAATTGGTGGTAAAATAAATGGAAATTCTTAACTTCGCCATTGGACCAAACTGTGCACATAACACTAACCCTAATCCTAAACCAATATCTTTAACAAAATTAAACCCAAAGCTACTGTTGCCAGAGAAAATGTCAGAGCACTGGTTTAGAAATGTTAAAATGTCAAGTTTTTTGCTAATACAGAATCGCCCACTAGAGGCATGGCGACGATGGGATGCTACAACTTATGCTCCGGCAACAATTGTTCCAGGCTTTATTTTGTTAAAGATAAAGGGAGTTAGGGTTGTAAGTAGGCTTTCGGTTAGGTTTAAGTTTAGGGTTTAGGGTTTGGGTTTAGGGTCAGCGGTAGTTTTAGTCCAAATGTGTAGTTTAGATTTCAGTTAGTGTACAAAATCATCAATAAGCCAGTTTGTAATGAGTTCATGGTACAGATGACTCTCATATGACCCCAATTTGTATGCGCACGCGCATCTGTTTTGGACATGCGCCGATTGTAATTAAGAACTGGCTTATGGTCGTACAACCGACGATGGTGACACTTACCTGTGATTACACGAGAGTTGGTATATCCTTTCTGCTCCTTCCTCATCGTCATCTGGTATCCTCATAGTCAGACCACACACTGCACATATATATGGCTCTAATGCTCTACCTGGTAAACCAGTCTTGGTGTAATACTGCAAAATGAGAAATATTGATTGATTCATTTATTTTTTTATTCAAAGATATCTATAGAGGATAACAAGATCAGTTGTAGGACTGTTTTACATCTTGGTCCTGGTAAAAAAAAACAAGAATATAAAACCTTGAAATAACATACTACATCAAATTAATGGTGGAACAGCAGATACTAACGCATTGTCAAGAACAACATGCATTATAACAGGTCTCCCTCTAACTTTTTCATAGAGGGTTCGGATTTAAATTTCTAGTATCAAAAGATGCGCAAGACTTGAAAGAAAAAAGTCAGAAAGTTGCATGGTGTGAAATTCAGCGGTTTTAAATGCGCAACGAAATTTGTCTAGGGAAGGCCTCCCAGGCCCACCCCCCCCCCCCCAGTACAGGTTAAAAAGTAAGTAGAGCAGATATCATAAGTTCTAGGGTTTTCACATTTTTTAAAGCCTTTACTTGATTACTCAGCATTTTGATTAGAAATTCATCAATCAACATTAGCAGAATGATACTAAAGCTATCACAGCTCTTAAAAAAAAGGATGGGAGTTGTCAGTGTTTTACGAAAATATCCATTACTTACACCAATATGCGATGCCATTGACTCTGAACAGATCTCAGCAAAGTCCCTGCCAAGGACACCGTAGTACAAACCATAGAATAAGAATACCATGCCACAGTCCATTGCTATCTCTGGCCTGATCATTAAGATGAGATTTAAGCCCAGGAATGTGAACATTATGATGGTGTACCCTATGATTCCTAGTCCGTAACTGATCTTGTATATTGAGTAGAACCACCTGTATACTAATCTGTAAGAGAGAAAGATACAAAATTCTGATATAAATGAGTATGAGCTGGTAAAGTAAACAAAGTAAACAGTCATTACCATGACGGCCAAGTAAATACCAACAGTCAGGTAATAAAAATCTTGCATAGAAATTACACCGGACCTATACTGAGCACCACCATAATAAACTGCCCTTCTAAGGGTGAAGGCATATATTTAAAATGATGTTAGGAAATCTTAAAACAAAGTATGAAAAAAAAAAAATTCTCTTAGTTGACGGCCAATTTTGCACCAAGAACTTTTGCGAATTGCAATTATTTTATGTTGTTTCAATTTGATTTGATAAGTTTGCAGCATGAAACTTTCCCGTATCTTAACCACTTACAAAGTTGGCAAAAGTTTTCTTGCACTCAAAAATATCTGGTATTACTGTATATCAACTTTCCAATTCTCTATAACCCGAGTTGCGACATTCATATTAAAGGAGCATGTTATATGCTTCTAAGCAAAACTTTTGTATGGAAATCATTCCTGTATTTAAGCTTAAGGACTATTCATTATCACATACTTTTATTTCATTTTAAAATTCTCAAGAATAACTTCCAATTAGTTAGACACAGAAAGATGTGACTCATGAGGTATGATGTGCATAGGTAGAAGTTAATTGAACTGACATTTTGATAGAAGCATCCCTTTAAAGACATATATAATTGTGGGTTCTCGTGGGGAATTTGACACTACACATGTAACAGATGTCATGTAGATCACCGACAGTATATATCACTTGTAGAACTGACAGGTCCGACATAATGCAGTTACCACCCCAAAAAGGGATGTCCATGGTCTTCCCGAAGCAACCTGGAAGCTCTCAGATGTCTGGTCAATTTAAGTTATAATAAAAAAATCCTGAATAAGATGGTGTACCAGGATTTGTTCATGTTTCTTCATGAGAACTTTGTATAAATTTGTAAGGATACCAAAGCAGCGTAAAATTCTCCACATGAACCCGCAATTTTATGTCTGTAAAATAACACACCTTGGAGTGGTACCAGGCAGCGGTTTCCGTGTTGCCTTATATACAATAATACTCGTGAAAAAGGAGAAAAGAGCCCAGATGATCAAGAATCTGGTCCAATGCATAGTGACACAGAAATAGACAGGTATGACCCACATACCAAACAGTGTTGCCATCTGAGGAAAGGGAAGAAGAAAGAAAATGGAAAGAGCAATGATCAGATTAATTGATATACATGTATATATATATTATGTATCATAACTGGTTCTTCATATAGTCTACCGGTATGACAGTATTACATTATGAGCTTTCATCATACACCCCTGTACTACAGTGTAATTTTCTTATGTTATATTAGGGATGTTAGTTAGTTGTGCATAATTTCTCTAAAGCCCACAGAGAATTGTCTTATAATGTGTCATATGAAATTAGTATGTGATTAAAGATGGCAGATAAAACGCAGATGTCTCTGACAAAATTCTACAAGACAGGATATCAGACCTGTAAAGATAACTGCTTTTCTTCCAGTCAGGGTATTTATCTATTTCTTTTTTTTTTCATTCTTCTTTAATTATGCTTAGTAAATCATCTCTTGTCACAACTTATTTCAGTTTATTTCAGTGTGATTACATCTAAATGATGCATGCAAAATTCGAGTTCATTATATGATCTATCCCCATGGGGTAGAGGCTGCGTGCATAACTTTTACAAAGTTGTCAGGCTGAGTATGATAGACCTGTGCAAACAGCCTCAACAAGAGCGGATAGATCACGTAATGAACACTTGAAGACAAGCATCATTAGTTTTTTTACCACGAAACACCTAGATTACTGTTATTTGAAATGAACGTACTCAAAAAAAATTGGATAATACTGGAAATTATTGCACTCATTTTAACGTAAAACACATGCAATTGTCTCATTGAATAAATCACAGGTGACTGCATTCAACAAATCATTTGATTCGGGTCTAGGAGTGAGTTGTATAATTGTAAATCAAACCTGGTAAGACTTGAAATGTCTCTGCTTCCATTGGACTAGCAAGATCTGAGCTACGAAGAGTGTCGCTATCAGTATGAGGATCATTTCAGCGTGCATCGCCTCGTGACCTTTGTGCTTCTCATGCATCCTCTGGTGCTGGATCCTGAAAGTTATAAAAAGGATGAATTTTCAACTAAGTTACAGCCCTTTTTTTTTTTAACACAGGGGGAATTATTTTTATGGTTTGCCAACCGTTTTTTCAAACAATACAAGTAATAATCATTACTTTAAAACTAGGAAATTTCATGAATGGCACACATGTTCATTAACTTATTCAAATTGAAATCTTTTCTTTTATTATTCATACAATTCAGACAATTTAAATTCTGCTAATCTTGAACACTTGTGAAATTCAAGAAAACTTCTGGCACATCAAGGTCTCTGGTTTTGCAATATTCTCCTCCACATTTTTACTTACCGAATTCTTTCTTGTTCAGGTAACTTGGCCAAATCCAGCGTCTGCAATGTCCAAAAACAAACAGATGTATTGCAAAAGTTCTGTAAGATACTTTCTAGTTAAGGTGATAAACCTTCATAGAATGTATGCTTGGGTGGGGGTTATAAAAAATTAGTGGTAGAGCAGTGGTCTTGTAACTGGAGGACCCGGGTTCGAAACCAAGTGAATGCCCCAGTGCCCTTTGGTAAGGCAGTAATCCTTATTACCAAGTGATGTTCCTGTTGCTTAGTCACAGCAGAAATTTGGCGCATTGAACGTGTATTAGCCTTGCGTGTATTTGCGTGGTGCGTAGCTTTAGGACCCGTGTAGCTTTAATTTAGGACCCCTGGCCATATTGATCATGGTAGAGATCTATTCCATGTATATTTTTTTTTCCATTTACAACTTTTTATTTTGAATAAAGCCTTGGGGTGAGGTACCTCACAATTTTTGCCCATTGGCATAGCGCTTAAAGCAGGCGGAGAGGTACGGTGACTATGGGGGCTTCCTTCTGTCTTGGAGGAGAGCCTCAAAAGTTTTTTAAATGTTATATAAAACTCCTCCAAACAGACAGACTTTTCTGTTTACATGGGCCACTGAGAAAATGATTTTCCAGATCCTTTTTAACATGATACCCCAGCTAAATTGCTGGTAAAAGGGAGATAAAAAAAAATCCAGGCTTCACTTAGCCATAGGGGCTTGATGTTTTATAAAATTTGACAATCAAAATCAAGCCATACACGTGAAGCAATCTACCCTACAGAGCGGCAAGTAACAAAGAAATCAGTGGGCAAGATTCATCCACGTATGGTGAACCTTGGAAACCACCCTTGGGGTTTGCTAAAATATTCCTCTTTCAGCTCATCCGACCTGTGAAAAAAATACAATTTATGGCGACATTGATGTGGATTTACTTACCGTTCACGTGTACCTTTCGCTGTGCGATTAGCATTACGAAGACGGCGAGATCGGCACGGAATGTGCGCTGTAGATGAACAAAGTACAAGGCAGTGCATCACTGAGCGGTTCCAACACAGCATGCTAAATTTAATCGTGCTAAAATCTCGCACGCATATACACTGCCATCTATGCGTGCGACTGTGCGAGGTACTAGCATAATCAAATTTAGCATGCTGCGTCAGAACCACTCAGCGATGCACTGCCCTGTACTCTGTTCATCTATGGCACACATTCCGTGCCGATCTCGCCATCTTTGCAATGCTAATCGCACACCGAAAGCTACACGTCAATGTTAAGTAAATCCACATTGCTTCAACAAATCCATCCAAGCAATCAATTCCATGTGAGTATAACGTAAAATTGGAAGTTTAACATACATGGCCAAATTCGTTATTATGCCCAGCCTCCATTAAATCCGCCTGACCAAGTGAATATTTAGGTCAAGTTTCTTGTGTTTTTATTATTGAAATTCTGATCATTTTCAACGGCATAAACGCTATTGACTTTTGTTAATTCATAACTGAAAAAAATATCAGTCAAGAAGAGCGGGATTTGAAGCAGCAAAATTGTAGAACGTGCAGTGTAGAATAAGGAATTCAACCATGCAGATTACTTTACCACTAGACCACGAGCAGTGGACGGTACAGCTCGTTGCTCTTATTAAGCCTGGCTTTATACCTCCACTCTATAGAAATTCAGTAGGCCTAGGCCTACCCCTTTTCTGCTCAGTTCTCCTTGGTAGGATTTTTGCCAATTTGAGGATTACTAGGCATATTAGCTAATATAGCCACATACATTTTAAATTAATTTTGTAGCCTACATTGTTTTCATATAGTGACATTAATTTGAGGGGTGTCGCATTGAAAGTCTCTGTGTCCTTGCCCTTGTCACTGTCAGACGCCGTGCTGGTCGGGCTAGGCCTAAGTTACTTGTGAGTTAGACAGAAAAATCTGTCTGTTTGGAACGAGTTTTATAACATTTTCTGACTTTAGACTAGAGGTTCTCCTCCTATTTAGGAGAGGGATTCCGTGAAGCCAGACGTAGTCTCAGCGGAGCATATCCCCGAACGAAATAGACTGATTTTTCGGTCTACTTGTCATGGCTTTGTGAATGTGAGTGTGACTGTGGAGTGTGGTCACACGTCATCAACAATCATGATTCATGTTCAACTTCAAGCACTATAATTTTATTTAAATCCTACTTTAGCCATATATTCAGTTCAACAGCATTGCTCCGGAAATGGATAATTGTACGTTGATAGTAAAGAGGAAATATTTACCGGTTTGGGCGGCGGTGGAGCCACCACTTTGGTATCGTTCAGGGGAACCTTAATCTCCATGGGCGCGTCCATTTTGGATCCTTTTCCAAGACATAAATTTGTGGCCCTCTACGGTAGAAATTATCTTCGTTGACAACCATCATCAACTCCGAATTCTTTTTGTCTCATTTACCTATTTTCAGGTCAAATTGGTCAATCGACATAAAAAATTAAAATAGCACTCCATAATTTTCCTCATTTTCGTTGATATATATTATGAAATTAACACTATAATAAGATATACCAAGATGGACGCTATTTATTATTTTTTTTTTTAATTATTATTATTGAGACTTGAGAGGGCTGAGAAGCAAAATCATGTATCAAAGCAAAGCAAAGCAATAACAAAATAAATTTTTAAAAAAGAAAAAAGGGGGGCAATAACAAAACAAAATAAAATATGGGGTCATCCCTGTTTCTTTATTTTTATCTTTTTTTTTTGTTTTTGCTTTGCTTTAGGCCCTATTTATTTATTTTTATTTATGGGGGGTCGCTGATAGCGCTCCGCCCTCTCTCAGGGGGTGATGCACCCTAAACAATAATATTTTTTTGAAAAAGGGGGTGCCTCTCCAGGTGGACATAAGAAAGGGACGGGACAATAACATTTCAGTTCATGTAGAACAGGCCTACCATATTTCTTAGAGGGAATTATACAGACATCTTTTTTTCTTTCCCACTGATTAACATTCAGTTTATAACAAAATGTCGATCTTACCCTGAAATGGGATGTGTCACATACCATACCATACCAAGGGTACCATAATATGCATACAAAATTATAAAAATGATTTGTCTTTGTATTTCATTGAATAATAAATTCTAGCAATTATACCTTGCTTTTATGTAATTGTACTTTTTCTTACCACAAAAGTAACACTATTAGTAACCCTGCTTGGTCTGATGTTGTTTTTTCCATGGCTGTATAATATAAATCGTCCTTACTTTTTTTTTATATCCGTGAGTGCTACGGCTGACACTGGCTGACACTGACAATGTATCATCACATGTGTCATGGTTGAGTGAACACACTTTAAAATCGCGCAAGAAATGCTAAAATGTACTGTTAATACAGCATAAAAAATGACCCTTGTTACTTTTGAAAAGTGACATTTTTGCTTTTAAATGTTTGCCCAATCATGCATGACTCGATGGATCAATCTCATTTTTACAGGGAAGTTAGTCAATAAAATTCAGATTCAGATTTCAGATTTAGATTTTATTTCATTACATTTTCATATTTCAAAGTACATGTATATAACAATATGTATTGTGCAATTAACAATATACAAAATAATTGACAACACAACTTACTGCAGAAACGTTTTCGATCATTATACAAGTAAAATAAAGTGCATTAAAATTTGAGTTGTAAGAAAACAAAAGTAACAGCAATGAAGACTACATTAGATTAATTTTATGAAAATGAGACCAGCACAGAAGCAAATCTTGTAGAAACGCTGGTCCCTGGCAAAAGATAAATCATGAATACAGTACATAAAAAACTAGACTGGGCAATCATGCATAATATGCCCATATGCAATAAAAGGGAAAAAGAAGAAGACAGATACATGGCCATGGAAAGTAAACAAATCATAGGCATAACACACTTTCTATCGAAGAGAAAGCACTGAAAAATATTGTAGACACAAGAAAGCTGAGAATAGTAACAATTTAAAGGAGTTAACTTTACAAAAAACAGAACAAGAAGGACAAATTGACCGGTGTGGGGGTGAGGAAGGGGGTTGGGAAAGGGTAGGATCTGGAAACTTTATTAGTTATTTAGTTAATATTTTTCTTTTCTCGGCATCCATGTGACTCTCTTCTAAATCTACTGTTGTTTTGTATTCACTGATTTCTTGATTGTTGTCTTTGCCGAATAAGTAATAAATATGATAATGAAATTTAGAACTCAAACATGTAGTGGAATGGGTCAAAGCTAATAAGTTATCACTGAATGTCCTAAAAACTAATTTTATGCTGTTTAGTAACACCTTGCAAAATTTACCAGGAAATGTTATTTTGGACAACATATCCCTTAAGAGGGTCACATCTACAAAATTTTTAGGGCTAACTATTGACGATAAATTAAAATGGAACATTCACATTCAAAATATATCCAAAACAATTTCGCGAAACATTGGAATAATGAATAAGCTTAAATATTTTTTCCCAAAGACTACACTTTTTACTTTATATTGCTCACTCATACTACCATATGTCAGTTATGGAATTATGGCATGGGTAACGCCAACAAATATCTTACGGATAAAATCTTTATCCTACAGAAGAAAATTATAAGGATTCTACATAATGCTCCTAGTCGTTCACATACTGATCATTTATTTTACGAGTCCAAAATTTTAAAATTTTCTGATTTATTTCTTTTTCAGACAGGACAATTTATGTTTAAGTTGAATAAACACGAACTGCCACATACATTCATCGACATGTTCACAAGAAACAATGCTATACATAACTACCCAACCCGACAATCTCACCGTTTTCACCTTCCCCGGACCCGCACTCTACTCGCACATAAAACAATTTCCTTCTACGGCCCAAAATACTGGAACTCACTCAGCAATGACATAGTTAATTCATCAAGTTTAAATTGTTTCAAAATCAAGCTGAAAAAACAATTTCTCAAATCATATACAGAAAATTCATAAACTCATATTAAGCGGTCAGGACCCATGACTATCCCATCCCCTCTCTCTCTCTCTCTCTCTCTTTTCTCATCTGCTTTACTTTTGAAATTCTTTTGTCTTTCCATTTTTTTTTTCACAGACGCACCACTTTGTCATCTTAGTCTCAGTTATATTTATATATTATTTTTCTTCATCTCCATATCTCATTTGTCACTTTCATATTATATTCACACCAAAGAATATGTTATTATACATATTCTTAATTTTTATTTGGTAACACATACCTTTTATTTTATATTTATGCAGCTTAATCTATTACAATATTTATTTGAGGGATCCACACTCAACAAGCCCTGCTTTTTAGTGGATCCCTCTATTTCCTCAGCTCTACATTTACAAAAGGATAGACTATATAAAATACACATTTGTTATATATCTTTTCGTTCACCATAAATATATATATATATATATATATTTTGGGGTATTGTATTGAATATTCAGTTTTGTGGTTTACTATGTAATTAATTGTTATACTGTTATGATGTTAAGTCGAGTTGAGTTGAAATAAATAAAATAAACTTGAAACTTGAAACTTGAAACTTGAGTTAGTAATTCCAAATATTTGATGCATTCGTTATTCGTTCGTTATTCTGAAGGTTCTTAATTCCCGAAATGAAAAAGGGTTCGTAATTCCGAAAATGAAAAATGGTTTATAATTCCGAAGGTTCGTAATTCGTAAAATACAATCAAAAGAGCCCTATAACTTTTCGGAATTACGAACCTTCGGAAAAACAAACCTTTTTTTCATTTTCGAAATTATGAACCCTATTTCATTTTCGGAATCTTACTTTTTTTCTTTTCTTTCGGAATTAAGAACCTTCGGAATTACGAACCGTCGGAGTAACGAACCTTCGGAAAAACGAACCTTCGGAATCATCAACCTTCGGAAAAACGACATGTAACCATAAAACATGTATTTGAGAAAATAGAGAACGTTATTTATTCAAATACATTCAGTACAATAAACAGAATGAAATTCGTAATATCCATTATGGATTTAGATGCACTACTCGTAAATGTTTCCCATGGATATGATTATACCACTCCTACTTTATCCAGGATGGAATATTCTTTTCATAGTAAAAAAAAATGCCAGGGGTGTTTCAAAAAGAGTTAAGTTTGACTTAAAGTCATGCGTAAGTGCCAATGCGCATTAAACGAGTAATCTCATTGGTAGATTACCCAATAGCGCGCGTCCCCTGAGCATGATATGACCAATGCGGTGATACCGCACGCAACTAGGAATTTAAGTGCGACATGAAGTCAAACTTTACTCTTTGTGAAACATCCTCATAATAGCTAGCAAGTAGCAACGTTATAGGTAAGCATCCAAAAGAATTTACAGCTTATCAGACGATTAGTATAAAAGTTGAAGAAATGTAAAGTGATAATTAAGGAAACGAATCATATACATGTTTTTAAATACGCGGAATTTTTCGTATACTAAAATATATATTAACATGATCCAAATACGAAAATCCGTTATAAGTACATTCAAGAAAACTTTATGATAATCGTCCACAATGTATTACTCTATACGTACATTCTGGCGTTTTTAACTGGACTTATTTATAAACAGCAGGCATCACTCCTTGGCTATACGACGCAAAAAGTGTAAAGCCACATCACGCAGAAATCATTAATATCCCATGTAGAAATCATTCAAAGCACAACTCGGTAGATAGCACATCCGCTTTTTTGTCGATAATGCTAACACGGCAGCATGACCAACCCACCGATTCAGCTCTTAATAATAATACTACAGAACCTAAATGAAGCAGGTTGTTGAATGTGTTGTTTGTAAAACGTTTCGGAAAGTGTATTGACGAGATCAGAGTGAGAAAATTGATTAAGAGAGAGAGAGAGAGAGAAAGAAAGAAAGAGGGGGAAGGGGAGGGAGAAAAAAATATGGCATGTAGTTTATGGCAATGGAGCAGAAATTAAACACGTTTATTTTTTTTGCGTACTGTCTGCGTAGAGCCAGAGAACGCATTTTATATGCAAGCCTACGCAACACTACGCCACTGTACGCCATTCCTACGCAACACTACGCCAAATTGCCCCGGTTTCTCGAAACACAGTTTGTGACTTGCGCATGGAATGGCGTAGTGTTGCGTACTGTGGCGTATAGACCGACGTAGACTTGCGTAGACTTGTGTAGGCCTGGTGTACATTTGCGTATAGTTGGATCCTACTGTTTTTCATCAGTTATTATTCACTTGACTGCTAGTTTGACCAGATTCGTCCCATTTGACATTAAATTGCTGCTGAACAATTAGTCCTCTATAGATCTACAAGGCTTGATTGTTCCTTTTTAATAAAGTCTGCAAGATGCCAAAAAGGAAGAGCAAGAGTCGTGGTCGGGGCAAGAAATCTTCTCCTGCTCATTCTCCACATGTTTCTAGTGACCAAGATGGAGATTCACCTGCACCACACTCTGAACATAGTGATGCAGCTGGCAGAGTCGCTTGAGAAGTTCATAAGGCGGGAAATGCTATAGGCCTAATGCTTTTTTTCTTTTTTTTTCATCTTCGCTTGCACACAGAATCCGTACGCAGCCGTAAGCAACGCTACGCAGACTTAACGCCTGACCTACGTAAGTGTACGTGGACAAGTTACGCAACCCTACGCTACTCTACGCAGGGACTACGCCGATCCATCATTTGTTTTTTCATGAGTACGCAGCGAATTCTGGCGTACTCCCTACGCAACTCTACGCAAATCCCGGAACAATGTACTGCTGTGAAGTAGAATCAAAAGATAATGAGTTGTTTAAGTCCATTCCAAAAAGCTGTTACCCTTCGGCATTTGGAAGCCCTAGAAACACTTATGGCAGAGCACAAACGATTTAATGTTAAATGGGACGAATCTGTTCAAACTAGCAGTCAAGTGATGAAAAACAGTAGGATCCAGCATGAGTACGCCAAATTTAAGTAACTATAAGCAACTATGCGCAAATGTACGCCAGGTCTACGCAAGTCTACGCAAGTCTACGTCGGTCTATACGCCACAGTACGCAACACTACGCCATTCCATGCGCAAGTCTCAAAATGTGTTTTGAGAAACCGGGGCATTTTGGCGTAGTGTTGCGTAGGAATGGCGTACAGTGGCGTTCTCTGGCTATACGCAGACAGTACACCAAAAAAATAAACATGTTTTGAGCCCCTCCTGCGTACCTATTTTGCTTTCCTCGGCGTGGATTTGGGTAGACTTGCGTAGGCACAGCGTATGGCAGCGTAGTGTTGCGTAGTCGCTACGCAACTCTACGCAAATCCCGGTGTGAAAGCCCCTTAACGAATGTGGCGTGGACACAACGGATCAACAAATAGTTCTTCATGAATAAAGCCTTCCTTGACATGTTTACTCTCTTTTCTGCACGAGGTGAACAGGCAGTCATTAACTGAACCGTCTAAAACTGATGTTAACAGTAAGAAATCGACATGCATCCATCGTTGCATATATCATGAAAGACTATAATATTATTATACAAAACTTTGGTTTTTCTTCGGCCATAATTTTTTGGTGTTGTTTTTGCTGTTGGTTTGGTTTTAGATGGCGCTACTCAATGTATTGACACAGCCATTTATGCAGGAAGTTTGGCCAAGTCGGTTTCAATCGGACACAATATGGATCATATCTTTGTTATAATTATGCTTGCTCATCAAAGCAACTTGCGCCATATTGTTACCAACCGGAGCCGAGTTGGCCAAACTCTGTGTATGGATATAGAATATAGAATATACATGATGCAGTAGCTCTGTCTTGGGGTGTCCCAATCGATAGATCTTACGTTGTTTATTAGCTTCACCAAGGAGGTATTAGACAAGCTTGCCTAGTACATCCTTATAGCACCACTCTCGTAAAATCACGCATTGTTAGATCACTATCCAGATGCTCCAAGTAACCGATTGACTCAGGCGGAGGAAAGCTAAAGGGAATGATGGATTCCATCCTTTCAATAAAGAACGATGCATGGTAGTTCTTCGTATAAACAACATAATTGATATTGTCGTCCCTATTGTTCTGTAAAGTGGAGTGTAAAATCATCGATCGTTCGATTGATTCCGTCAATTAGTCGTGTGACCACGGTCGTATACATGAAGCAAAATCGTCTTCCAAGAGGTGTTCCTTATGCTGCGTTTACATCATGTTCCCGGCAGCCCCGGCAGCCCCGTTTCAGACTGCCACGGACAAAACGGGGTGGACGTAAGACAACGCGGATCAACGGGATGGACAAACTTGACACGCCGTGATTGCCGTGGATGCCGGGCCAGATTTTTTAACTTGTCAAAAAATTTGCCACGGCAATCACGGCGCAAATGGGAAACTTAGTGAGCTGCAGAAAAGCGGGATAAACGCAACTCAACGTTTCAGCCCGTAACAGGCCGTAAGAAAACTTGGGGGCCGTCCGTAATGGAACGTCGGAAATGTGAATTCCCGGCACCGGACGGTCACTTAAAGGTCTGGTACGTTCTGCTGCGTTTTGTCAAGGTTCTTAACATAATCCGGGTTGTATGGTACCGTTTCGTTGCGTTCAACCACGACGCCCAACGGCGCCTGACGGCTTACAGGCCCTGCGCGATACGGCGCATTACGTTCTATAACGGCCTGGAACGGTTAGCGCGATCTGAGAGGACGAAAAATGCCGGGCACGGCAGGGGAACAATAGACGACACATTTCATCTACAACACCAAGAGAGAAGACCAAATTGTGAGGTAAGAATAAAATCAAACCTCTTTAATCTTTACAAGTATACAGCTCGGTGCACTATATTAGCTGATCAGGTATTGTTTAATAAAATTGTTTACTAAAAAAGTGTTTACTATAAGAAAAGACAAGTGTTTACTCTTACAAGCAACAGGATTGAATTTACTGATATTCTCGGTCAAAAGATGGGCATTGGGGTTTAAGCACCTGTTTTGAATCTTAAACAGATATAGTGATAACTTCATAAAGTAAACCGGGTTGCATACAATTTTAATTGTTTTTTGTTTGTAATCCGCCGCCTTCTTCCTGCACGATGCACACTAAGAGTGGACACATGCACCCAGCAAACATGCAAACACAAAATCATCTTCATCTTCGTGATTCATGTTGTCTGCAAGGAGTATCATGAGACAATGTGTTTGTATTTGATAGGCCTTCCTATTATACCCCCACGAGCACAAAACTGCGCTTTAGCTCACCGGCATCCACGTTTCATCCGTAGAAAGCCTTGGCAGAACGTATAAAACGTGTTAGACCTTGAACAGAACGTGGTAAACGTAAGGGACCCCATCAAAACTTGACAGAACGAGAGGGAAGGTACTGGCGTCCGTGGCAGACCTCGGGCCGAACCGTGCCACGCCTTTGAACCTCGGGGACTCAGCAGGCCCGTCCACCTACGCCCCGTCAAGGATACCTTGATAGACCTTGAGAAAACTTAGCACGACCCAACAAAGCGTGAATATGGAGGGAAAACTTGCCAAAATCCCAAGTCCCGCTACGTTTCAGGCAAACGGGGCTGCCGGGCTGCCGGGAACATGATGTAAACGCAGCATTACGTCGCCATTGCGTTCCAGTCAGAAAAGCATGATGTGATTATGACAAATTGTAACATGTGGAAGAGGCTAGATGCTCATACAGGAAAGCACTTAGTGATCAGTCGCGTTATCACTCAAATGAATTAAAAAAAAAAACCCCCTCTTTATACTCTTTTCGGTTATGGCTGCGTTTACTGTTGCTATGATATCTATCCTATATATCTATCATGTATTGTAGGGGTCATCCCTATAGCTAGAAGGTCCGATAGTTAGCGGGTCCGATAGACCGACACCCAATAGATAGAAGGTTCGATAGACCGAATGTACGAGAGGGTCCAGTAGACAGAAGGTTCTATAGACCGAATCGGCAGGAGGGTCCAATAGTCCGAAGGTTCTATAGATCGAATGACCAACGGGTCCGATAGTCAGAAGGTCTGATAGATAGAAGGTTCGATAGTCCGAATGTACATGAGGGTCCAATAGACAGAAGGTTCTATAGACCGAATCGGCAAAAGGGTCCGATAGTCCGAAGGTTCAGTAGGGGTCCGATAGTTAGAAGGTCCGATAGACCGACAATAAATACGTAAAAAGGGTAAATAGTGGATAAAATGAAAAGTGGGTTAAAAATAAGTGGTTAAAATAAGTGGGGGCGTTATGTTTTCAGATGTTTTCAAATGTGGGGGGGGGGGGGTGGGAATACCCTCCCCCTCCCACTTTTCATGCCTGAAAAGGGGGTTCCAACCAAAGAAAAAGCAAAAAAGGAAGAGGTTGAATAGGAAAGAAGGAAAGAAAAGAAAGGAAAAGAAGAGAAAAAGAAAAGAAAAGAAGAAATCAGAAAGGAAAGAGAAGAAAAGAAAAATTCAAAAACTTCGCTCTCTAGCATTATTAGGGTTATTTACCAAAGCCCATTATATTTTCATTATTGATATTAGTTATTAATATAATCGCCATATTTATCTATATAAACCAATGCCAATTATATTAATAAGTCATATGCTTATGGAAGTTATTTGGTTTGCATCTTGAATCTCTAGCTAATGTTATGCTATTTTTCTACTCAAAGAATGTTAGCAACATAACTGAAAGGAACCGAGTAGCAAGTTGACCTAAAGGGGCTAAAGAGATGAATTTTCAGAAATAATGGCCTGTGACAATAGACTCTTCCCAATATGAGAACGGAATAACAATACGCTAGAACATATTCTCAGGATACAAAATTCTCCTTCTTTTTTTCTCTCTCTCTCGTTCGCTCGCTTTGCTCGCTCATACAATCAAGAAACTAGGCCTAGATTGTTTCTTAGAGCAAGCACGCCCTGCAGCAACAAGAAGCCCGAATATCATAATATTCGGGCAGTGAGGTATTCGACTATTCTCGAATTATCAAAATATCACCTGACAACCCTAAAAAAAAATGGAAACACCCCCCCCCCCCCCTCCCAAGAAGGTGGTAGGGCATAATTGAAACAATTTTTATTGGTCAGAATCTTTTGTTGTCAGAATCTTATCTTTGGTTACTTTTAATGAAAATTCAACTATAAAGTGTGCACCCCATAAGATTTCTTTGTTTAAAGCTGCCCTTTCCTCAGCTTGCTCCACTAGAAAAAAATGCTTCGGGCATGATGGGCCTCGGGCTTTAGTGTGCACCACTTCTTTTGTCTAAATAGTTTAATGGAGAGGTTTGTTAACACTCTTTTGCCATATGTGTTGTTTTGTTTTGTTTGTTTGTTGTTTTTGTTTCCATATTTATATTGTTTATTCTCTATTGTACACTGTATATATGCATTCTTACTCTTTTCCGCCCTCCCCATCTCTTCCCCAATCTATCTCTCTCCTTCCTGCCCTTCATTCCCCTACCTTGCATGCCAACTTGTGTATATCGAATGGGTCGATCCCGTTGATATATGTGTGTTTGTTTATTTGAATTTAAATGAATATTGAAGAATATGAATTACAACAAAATAACGATTGTCAATATTATGTGCCACATGAGTTCTGTGTGGACATGTCTCAATATTCCCATGAAACGCAATTGTTGAGTTTTTTACATTGTAATGCAAGAAGTCTCCCTAAGAATGTTGATAATTTAAATATTTTGTTATCCTCGTTGAAATTTAGATTTTCAATAATTGGAATAACTGAAACATGGTTGACTGCCAAGTCTCCTCCTCTGTTTACGTTAGAGGGATATAAACAGGTACGTAATGACAGAGCGAATGGGCGTGGAGGTGGTGTTCTCTTGTATATTTCAAACATATTGGCATTTAAAGTGAGACATGACTTGGGTTTTTAAAATAACAGTGCCGAATGTTTGTGTGTGGAGGCAGACCTTCCCAATGAGAAAAATATGATTGTTTGTGTCGTATATCGCCCACCAAATACAGATGTGAATCTATTTTTGGACGATCTTGAATCATTATTGATTGATATTAATGAATTGAATAAATCTGTCTGTATTATGGGTGATTATAATATTGATCTATTATGTAATAACCCGAATACCCTTCGTCTCCGAACTATTTTGGAATCGAATGCCTTTGGAATATTGATTGATAAACCAACAAGAATTAATGATCAGTCATCAACACTGTTGGATAATATTTTCGTAAAGACGGAAAAAGGTCATAGTCAGTCAGGTTTATTCTATTGTGAAATATCTGACCATTTACCAGTGTTCTGTATACTCTATGACCATGTTATAAAGGGGCCACGGAAGAAATGTAATGATAGCAGACGAAATTTTGACAACATTAACGTACTCAGTTTGAATAATGATTTATCCTTAGAAAAATGGGTTGATGTGTTAGCCTGTGATAACACGGAGAAGGCCTTTGAATTATTTGTGAGGAAGTTTTCTTTTTATTTTGATAAGCATATACTATTGGAACGCATAAGAAGGAAGAAGGGGAGGAAACCTTGGATTACGAAAGGAATTCTTCAGTCTATTAAAAGGAGAAATGTTTTATATAAAAGAAGTGTAAAGAAACCCTCACCCGTGAATATTGAAAAGTATAAGAAATATCGTAATAAGTTGACATCAATCATTAGGTCATCACGGAAATTATTTTACTCAAAGAAATTCGAAAATGCGAGTGGCAATATGTCCTCCACCTGGAGAGTTGTGAAAGATATTCTGTGTAAACGCAACCAAATGGAAGCTCCTCATAAAATTGTAAAAGATGATAAAGAAATTGTTGACCCGAGAGATATTGCCAATATGTTTAATGAGTATTTTGCTAATATTGGGCTTAATCAAGCAAAGAAAATAGATACATCTGGAACAAATTACAAGGAATACCTTGTTAATCCCTCCCAGGCATCTCTCTTTTTAAAGCCTGTGGATTCTTCGGAAATACTCGATATTGTATTATCACTGAAAAATAGTAACTCCTGTGGGCATGATGAGATAAGTACTTCCTTCGTAAAACAGGTCATTGGTCTGATTTTGGTTCCCCTGGCACACATTTGTAATCTCTCTCTGATAACTGGAGTATTTCCTTCTTCTTTAAAGCTTGCTAAAGTTGTTCCTGTTCATAAAAAAGATAATGTTATGAATATCTGCAATTATAGACCAATTTCAATTTTGCCAACCTTTTCAAAATTATTAGAGAGGGTTGTCTATAATAGGCTCTACGCATTCTTAGAGAAGCATGAGTTGCTCAATCCAGACCAGTATGGGTTTCGTAAATCACATTCAACTGACCTTGCATTGTTGAAATTTTATGACCGTGTGTCTCAGGCCCTTGCTGATCGTCAGCATGTGGTTGGAGTATTTATGGATTTGAGTAAGGCTTTCGACACTCTCGACCACTCAATTTTGTTGTGTAAACTGGAACATTATGGTGTACGGGGTATCGCTCTGCGATGGTTTTCTAGTTATTTATCTAACAGAAGACAATATACATGTCATAATTCTGTAAACTCTGATATTCTTGTTTTAAAAAGTGGTGTCCCTCAAGGTTCTATTCTAGGGCCTCTATTGTTTCTTATATATGTTAATGATATATGTAATGCATCTACTGCCTTGCAATATATATTATTCGCAGATGATACAAGCGTTTTCCTCTCTCACCGTGATATACACACAGTCAAGACTAGAATTAATATTGAGCTTCCTAAGTTAACACAATGGTTTCGAAGTAACTTGTTAGCTTTAAATGTATCAAAAACAAACTATATTCATTTTAAGGGAAGGAAGATTTGCAATGAGCAACAATTAGTAGTTAGACTGGATGATGTGGAATTGGAGAGGAAGGTTTGTACTAAGTTCCTGGTGTTCATATTAATGAGAAGCTAGACTGGGATGACCACCGGAACAGTATAATGTCTCCAATTTCTCGGAGTATTGGGATTTTATATAGAGTAAGATATCTTGTGTCTGACAGAATATTATTGATGATATATAATACCTTGTTTTTGCCATATATTTCTTATTGTAATATTCTATGGGCAGTGTCAAAGAGTGTAACAAGTGACATTCATCTGTTACAAAAGAAAGATTTAAGTTGTCGTGAACACACAGATCCCCTGTTTGCTAGGTTTAAATGCCTTAAAGTCGGTGAAATTAATTTTCTTCAAACCTCTTTATTTATGTATCGTTATAGTACTAATGTTTTACCTGCCTCGTTTTCTTCCATGTTCATGGAAAACAATGCTATTCACTCTTATTCGACGAGACAAGCAGCAAACTTGCACTTGTTTAATCCACGTACAGTATTGGCACATAAATCAGTGAGACATACTGGTCCAGACGTTTGGAATCTTTACTAATTGAAACACGTAATTTGCCTACAATTTACTCTTTTAAAAATGCAGTCAAGCGCATGCTCATTGCAAACATTTTTATTTAAGATATTTGTTCTATTAGTTGGTTGTTAATTCCCCATAACACAGCGTGTACTTAATTATATTATGATTGTATATATTCTATATATGTATACATGTATAATTTGCCATGATATGTAATTATGCGCAGTGGTATTGTTAATTAGGGCATCTTCCCACCACCCCCCCCCCCCTCTCTCTCTCTCTCCCTCCCCCTCTCTCTTGCTTGTCTTACGTTTTCTTCTCTCTCTCTTTTCTCTCTGTTTCTCCTTCAGTATGGATGGACTGCACCTTTATCATGTCTACTACATTTTTCTTGCTCTAGAACGTACTGTAGAGATTTCAATCTTATTCTTTATCTGTATTTGTATCTGTATATAGTGTATTATATTTGCACTTTTTTTGTTGTTGTATTTAATCTATTAATCTATGTTTACTTTTAAGAATGTATGAAATATGTAAGATGTTAGGTATGGCAAAACTTCAAGCGTGCAGCTTATATTGCCAGACCTCTGTGTGTTTCTATTTTCAAAGTTTGTATGTATGAAACTGATTATTGTGAAACATGCAGGAATCAAATAAATAAATAAATAAATAAATAAATATAATTAGATTTCCATGTTTCAAAAAATGGTCAGCGTTCCCCATTGCCAATACATCGGTTTAGTGGCAAAATTAACCGGGGGCTGAGCTGCATGGGTGATGATGATGATGCTCTGATAAAAATACTTTTAACATGTTGAAAATGTATAAAACAAAATTTTAAAATAAGTTCCCCATTTTTTTTGGGGGGGGGGGGGGGAGGGTGGGCCTACAGACCTAGTGCATCGGTTTATTACAATACACATAGAAGAAGATAAGGCATTACCCTTTTCCTTTTATGAGATAAAACTATTAAAAACTTATTGTATCCACTTATTTTACCTTTTTTTACGTTATTGTCGGTCTATCGGACCTTCTAACTATCGGACCCCTACTGAACCTTCGGACTATCGGACCCTTTTGCCGATTCGGTCTATCGAACCTTCTATCTATCGGACCTTCTGACTATCGGACCCCGCTGGACATTCGATCTATAGAACCTTCGGACTATCGGACCCTCCATCGATTCGGTCTATAGAACCGCCTGTCTATTGGACCCTCTCGTACATTCGGTCTATCGAACCTTCTATCTATTGGGTGTCGGTCTATCGGACCCACTAACTATCGGACCTTCCAGCTATAGGGCTGTAACCGTATTGTATAGTACTTATACGGGAAAAAATGCGATTATATCCACCACTTTTATATTCAGAGCATTTAGATCCATTTGGTAAAGGAATGCACAAATATACAAGGGGTGTCGTGCTGAGATCTATATAGTGTCTCATCACTGATTGTGACGAAAATGGAATCATTTTTTTAAAACAATCGATATGAAAATGGACATTTTAAGATGCGATATATTTTGAAGTTTGTTTCCAATTGACTGCGAAGTTCCCGTTAAAACGTTTATACCCAGGTGAACAATTATTAAATTTATATGAAAATGGATCTATGGGTCATGTAAAAGTTTAAATGCCGGAGCATGAAAAAACATCCTTTTAAACTGTATAGAATATCAAGGCAACCAATGAAATCAAGCACATAATGTTTGTGTTATATCGTTGCATGCAGCGAAAATCTACTTGCCAGAATGTGCCTTCATAAAGCACATTCATCTGCAACCCACTTTCATTTTAACTAAAGAATATTACAGTATATTTAATATATTTTTGGTCATGTTTGCATATAAGACATGGGATGCAATATTATGTAACATCAGTTCACACAGACTTCTTTTTTCCAACAACCTAATTTAGTCTGTCGATTTATTGGATTCCATTCTGTAGTATCCCGCCATCAACGACAGAAATTTTCTATTCCTCTTGATGCAAAGAGAGATTTGTGTACACTGATCCACGGAGTGCCTATATACATACAGAAAATAAACCGATCAGAAGGAATGACATCATCTTTGCTGCATTGTGGGGAGGGGGGCAGTTTTGGATCAGAATATAGGATTATCTGCGAGAGAGAGAGAGAAGGGGGTGGAGTAAGGGACACAGGAAGTGTAAACCACATTTTAAATGTGACCTGCCATTCGTGAAAGTAGTTGAGTTGTTAGGTGGTTTGTATCAGAAGAACATCCGTCAAAGTTTTAACTAAAATGATCAACGTTTACAACGGGAAAAGTTCGTTGTTATTTTTTTAAGTGAAGAAAATAATGGGATTATTTCCTTCGATAAATGTTATGATATTTGTACGCAGAACTGTACAACACTAAAATCATAGATACTATCATTAATAGATGAATAATTTCAAAAGAGATTCCAAGCTTTTTGCCATCAGCCATATAATTTTCCTATATTTTAGACATGTTGGACTGAGGTTTCAAAATTCAAATTCAAAAGTTAAAGAACTCTTTTTAATTTCTTTGTTTTTCTTTCATGTCGTGAAGCCCATGTCTATCTCAGACGCTAAATTGCATGTATTATGGAATCATGGTAATCTATAATGAACCTAGTTCATTCAAATAATTATAAATAACAGACCGATTCAGTTGTTTTTGTCGTAAGTTGTTTAATTATTCATCACGTATCAAAAATTGTTTCTTAACAAAATATACGATAAGTTCTTAAACTGGTTTTTAAATTTCGGGTTAGACGCAGTGATTCCTTCCTTTAACCCACAGCCCCTCCTCCTACCTCGCTTCTGTGTTGTCATCATCGAATCAATCAATTATTAATGTTTTCATCTTGATACGTTGCCATGGCAATAACATCCTACCCTTCGTTTCGCTTCCAGAACATGGCTTCTTCTATATTGCAGCTGCATCTCCAACTCGATATCATCTAAAGGGAACTTGACATGGATATCCTATCACCCACGGTAATGTGAACTTTCTTTTCCTTGGCATTGATTTCCCTCTATTTCTTATATCCACTTATTATTTGTTTGTATTGTCAATAGCATCAGTCAGCATGTTAGTACATTACTTTGATAGAGAGGGAATTGCTTGCATTATGGAGCGTAAACAAGCAAAAACTTGTTCTATGAATTAGTTACTTTTTGGATTGCAAAACTACCCCAGCTAATTGTATTTTACTCGACCGTGTTGGTATAGAAATAGCGCGAGGAAGGAAGTTACCTGAATCGAGGCATAGTCTCTATATACGGCACTGCTTCAGCTCAGTGCCGTATATACGGCACTGCTTCAGCTTACTGTCACTTTAATGATAATGGGAACTCTATGAGATAAAGAAATTGTATTTTACTCGACCGTGTTGGTATAGAAATAGCGCGAGGAAGGAAGTTACCTGAATCGAGGCATAGTCAACAAATCTGCATTTCCTCCCAATTGCAATGTTCTATATAGCTGTGTGGACTTCCTATGACGTACCTCTTTGAATTTTTTAGTGCATATATCTCATCTCTGCCAAGTCTATATAACCCTTTTCTCTTCCTCTTTTTGCTTCCCAAATGTTGTGAACATTGTGCTATTATTGTTATCAGTATTATCAATTTTACCATTACTTATCAGTATTCTTCTTCTTCTTATTCTTCTTATTATTATTATTATCATCATCATTATTAATTTTATTATTATTATTATTATTATTATTTTTATTATTATTATTATCAATAATAGTTATCAATTTTGCTGTTGTTGCTGTTATTTGTTGTTAGCAATATGTACATTTTATATTGTATAAACATTTTGAAATACAGAACTGTTTGTAGTTTTTCTACTTTCTTTCCTATGTACATGTATATATTAAGAAACATTAGACTTTCAATCGTATATCTGCCATTTGGAAAAGATCATCTCTTGGTCTAGTCTGATAATGTTTGATTCTTGTTGGAAACAGCGTCGATGATTTTGGCAATGAAAACTCTGGCATCATTTTCGTCTCCATCTGGTAAAAGTCTATTCATCCCCAAGACATTTCAATTAGGTAGTTAAGTTTATTCTGCCAAAGATGATATTCGAAAACAATTATTAGTACACGTTGAGATTTATCAATGTAAACCAGAAACTGGACAAAGGCTTCATTCTCAAGAACGACGGGGGAAGGGGCAGGGGGCAGATGTCCCTTCAGCCTTTCTGTTTTCACTTCCAATTTTTTTTACAAAGCATTATTTTTTTCAAACAAAATTAAAAGCAATCACAAGAGGGCAAAATGTCCAATTTGACATTTTCTGAGATACTGCTCGTGGCAGAAAAGTAGGTCAATCTACTTTTTCAAATCCGAATCGTACGGCCACTTTTAAAGATGAGCAGACTTTTTTTCTCTTCCATGCAATATTAGTTAACTTCAGTCTTATATACATTAAAAGAAATGATCCAAATAAATCTATCCTTCACATTGAGTTTGACAGAGGCAGGCCATATGCAGGCTCATGCGTTAAAGGAGCTGTTTGATTACTCCTTAGTTTAAACAAAAGTGGATAAACATTCCCTAAATATATAACCTAAATGCTTGAGGGAAAAAACATATTGGAAAGATATTTTAATCGTCTCCTTTGCAACATTTTTTTTTCCATAACTCGTTCGGATTAAATTTGAGTAAAGTATCCCTCAATTAGGATAACACGTTTAATTCAGCATTGAATACATTATGGAGCATAGCTGTTGGAACGATCAACCTACTATATTTCTCAATGATCATACATCAATATAGACGACGTCTAACATATTTTAGAAAAAACTTTCCGCAACTTCCGACAAATTTGGTTTACTAAAATATTCAGGAAAATGTGGTCGTTATGATACCGATTTCGATAAGCGATAGAGCAAACAAGCAAATTATTGCCATAATTTGCAGCGATAGTATGGGACTGCGGTTTTCTTAAACAACAAGAAAACTCTGTGAAGTGAGATCCATCACCAATCACCGAAGCGATTGGGCGGGAATAATTCGACCTGATTTTGATGATATCCTGAAAAATATTAGAAACAGGCCGACAGAGTAGAGCTATACACCATGTACACGTTTCCCATAACTATGTTTGTGCCATTCTTCTGATTTTCTTGTGAAACGACTAGACATAGCATTATCAGTATAAACCAGCAACATTAACAATCATTACTCTTGTTATTCTATTTGTTACAGAAACTTATTTGAAGTAAAATCTATTATATGTGAAATTGCAATATAAGTTGGTTTGGAGCAGAATTATTGTAATTTGTAGCCACCCGAATATTCTTCTATCTCACCATTTCAACATACATCTGTACATTTCTTATTCTGGATATCTTTTACACACTCCGTATCTCTGTCGCTCTCTCTTTCTCTGTTTGTCTATCTGTCTATGTCTTTCTCTCTCTCTCTCTCTCTCTTTCTTTCTTTATTTTCGTCTCTTTTTATTTCTGATTATTACATATTCTTCACACCTTTCTATCCCCATGAATACACATCAGTCAACATGAAATGCGTTTTACGTACATCTGCATGTTTATCATTTTCACCAACATGTACGTAACCCCACCTCCACCCCCCCCCCCCCCCCACCGGCCCTCCCTCTGAATATTTGTATCCATGTAAGATATCTCAAATGTAAATCTTAACTTGATTAAGATATCCTCTGATCGATTATGCTTGATAATGTATGTACATCCTAAAGTCGTTTGTCAGGTATCTATTTCAGAGTAAAAATGTGTTTGGGAATAGCGCGATAGGCCTATATAGTCCATGGGCCAGAAACCGAAAAGGTCCCCCCCCCCCCCCCTTAGGCACAATTTTAAATGATTTTTTCTGTTAGCTAGGACCCTCAGCTATCAGAATCTGCTTGTTTGCCATAAAGTTGGTGGTGGGTGTGGCCACCAGGGCCGTTACCATGGTAACGGATCAAGAAAAATATGAATTTTAGGAAAAGTCATATAATTCCAATTCACGAATCTAAAAATACTTGGTAAGCATCCTAATAAGTGTATTTTAAGGTGCCCAATCGATTGCAACCATAATCAGAGCCATTTAAAGTCATGGGCGTGTCCAAAAATGGCCGTTACTATGGAAACGGTACCATAAAAAGCGGGTATTTTTGACAACTTTCTAAACTTATAAATATGAAATAGCCAAAAAGGTGTATGCACAAGCCTAAAGTATGTTTTTCTATTAGCTAGGACCCTCAGCTATCATAATCTGCCTATTTGATGTACAGTTGGTGGTGGGTGTGGCCTGTAGGACCGTTACTATGGTAACACATAAAAAATACTGGATTCTTAGAAAATACTGCATCTTTGTAATTCAGTAGCTATAAAATATATGGTAAGTATCCTATTATGTGTATTTCAAGCTGCCTGATAGACTGCAATCACAATCAGAGCCATTTAAAGTCATGGGCGTGTCAAAAAAGGCCGTTGCTATGGAAACGGTCCAACAAAAAGCTGTCATTTGTGAAAAAATCTATAACTAACCATTACAAAATAGAAAGAAAAAAGTGTCTGCACAGTCTTTGATAATGTTTTTATATTAGTTATGACCCTCAGCTATCATAATTTGCTTGTTTGACATCAAGGTGGTGGTGGGCGTGGCCGCTAGGGCCGTTACCATGGTAACACATAGCGAAATACTGGAATTCAGAAAATACCGTATATTGGTCATTTAGCAGCATAAAATATATGGTAAGGCCTCTAATATATGTATTTCAAGCTTCCCCACTGATTCCAACCACAATCTGAGTCATTTGAAGTCATGGGCGTGCAAAAAAGGACCGTTGCTATGGAAACGCTTCCACAAAATGCTGATATTTGTGGAAAATATCTATGATTTATCAATACAAAATAGAAAACAACTGTCTGCACAATCTTAAATAATGTTTTTCTGTTAGCTAGGACCTTCAGCCCTCACATTCTCCCTATTTTACATAAAGTTGGTAGTGGGCGTGACCACTAGGGTTGTTACCATGGTAACACACCAAGGAATTGAATTTTAGAAAATACTATATATCTGTAATTCAACATCACAAAAACAAATTGTACCCATATAACTATATGTATTTTGGGGTGCCCGTTTGATTGCAAGTAGAATCAGAGTCATTGGAAGTCACCGTCATGTCAAAACATGGCTGTTGCTATGGAAACAGTATGATAAAAATTGAAAATTTCAACACAAGACAAAGAACAAGTGTATGTACAGCCCAAAACGATGTTTATCTGTCAGCTATCATAATCAAAAGCTTCCTAGTAGCCACAAAGTTGGTTGTGGGTGAGACTGTCAAGGTAGATACCATGGTAAGGCACCAAAATACAAGAGTTTTAGAATAATAGATAACAATAAATTGATCTTACTTACCCAGGATAACCACGTCAGTAATATTACTGCCCTGCAACTATCATTGCCTTGTACACATTTCATACATCTGGGTCAAGCAAAACAAATGTGGGCAAAACATCTTGCCCAGGGATGTAAGCACCGATCAAGGATCGAATCCAAGAGCTCTCGTATGAGAGTGAAAGCCTTTCACCAATATACCACAGTGCTTCCACCATGTATTTGTAATGTAACGAAGTACAATGTAGGCATCTAATTATACACAATTGAAGCTGCGCATTTAATTGCAATCAAAAGCCGGATTAGTTTAGGTCAGTCATATAAAGATATGCCGTTGCTAAAGGAAAAGAATGATAAGAAAGCTAATATTGATTTTTAAGAAAGGGATATTTATGTATCTAAATAATGAATTATAAACAAGTGCAACTGTCCTATTGGTTCAAATCCAGATCAAGGCCTCATCAATCAAGATCATGCCTGGTAGGACACTTGCTATGACAAACGAAGATGCAAATGTTCAAATAGATATGCAAGGCTTCTGAAAATTCATTGTATTTTATAAGCCAATTCATATTGAAAAGGTATCACTGTTCTTAGAGATACTCTCATCTACTGTGTTGTCGCATTACAGTATTAACTTTGACCACTTGGTAGGTGTTGTACTGTGGCAGTGAGCACCAATTCTTCAAAATATTGGCATTTCAGAAAGTGGCATTGTTTTAGTTTAACATCATTTTAAAACAATATAACAGTATAGACATGCTAGATATCTCCATTGCAAGCAGCCTGAATGATTGCATTGAAAATGTTAATCATTTATTCCCAATGATCATATCCAAATATGGTCGCTGCTAAGGCAGATTATGATCGAGAAATCTATATTTAGAAAATAGTGGCATATTTCTGTGATTTCACAACACGAAAGATAATGTAAGTGATGATATATTTTTATAAAATTAATTTCTGACTGTACTGCTAACTGCAATTAATGTGTCGGTTTTGAATTCACGGTCATCTGTGAAATGATAACTGAGGTACGTAAGTGTCCACACCCAGTTGACATGAGTGAGAGCTACTTGTATTCCACTTTGTCCCTTCAAGGAGTTCTATAAATGGATGTCATTAGGAATCAGAAGTTAGAGAGCATCCTTGGGATAGAGGTACGGAACATTTTCAGCAGAATTCCTCTTGCAGCAACACCCACTACTTTGGATGAGGTTGAGGATTACCCATCAATCAGAGTTATCATGAAGAACAGATACAATAAGGCATTGACAGACTTCATAATTACATACCAAACTATATTAAGTAAATTTGAATTCCCTCTAGGGTGAAGTGAGGATTCACTCATCTTCATCCTAACAATAGAGACATTACTCAAGTATTGCAAAAATGTATTCTCTTCTAACATAGTGGTGGAGGTATAGATGACACCTATATCTCCATCCTGACTTCTGACTTTATTCTGCCAAACCAAACCGGGGGAGGGTTGGATAATCTCCTCACCATGACCTTCTTAGCATGTGATTCAAGCCAGATAAGAGTGCCTCACCATATCAGACTTGTAAGAAAGTCAACCAAGTTTTAATAAGAGAATACTCAGTTCAAGTAAGGCTGCAGAACGCCTTAAAGCTGTAAAAGATATATAGACAAACCCGCTGGTGTTCATTAATTTCACAATATTATGGACTTAGCCACCAAACTCTGCCAAAAATATACCCCATCCTTTATCCAACCATGCTTAAGGCAAGATAGTATTAGAGGAACAATCTCACAAACTATTGGTCATATCTCCTCTAAAGCCAAAAGAACTGCAGCTTACCTGTAAAGGGCAACCAACATGTAAACTTATAGGTCTTATGGTCCCCAACACATTAAGTCCATGGCTAATATATACATGTACCCAAATCATGCAAGTCATGAGAATGCTGAGCTGCAATTGCACCACAGGCCTTCACAGTGACACTTTTGAATACCTTCTAGCATATATAAAAAACTCCAGGCAGGTATCAACACTTTAATCCTGGACTTGATCTATGATGAGGCACCCAAAAATTCAATTCTTTGGCCCTGTTCCTGTTGAAGTCCAAATCCTAGACCACCTTGGCCATGCTGTTAATCCTTAATGAACATGCAGATTTCTTATTGGTAGGATTAGGGGAAAATATGCTAAATTCTATTCCAATCCTCTCAGATTTATTTCAAGTAGACAGGTTTAGCTACAGACCGACAAGTTTATCATCTTATGAATATATTAGGTTCTGTGACTGAGGTGAATCCATCTATTAAGCCTCCATTGCCTCCATCCCAACGCCAAGGCATAGAGGTGGAAGCATAACTACTCAAGTACAGCTAACCAGTTAGGATCAGCTGTTGTTACTGCAACGGTCCCCCACATGGACACCCACATCTTGCCCGGAGCTATCCGAAAACGCGAACAATTAAAAAATGTCTTTGCAACATCATTGCTGCTGTGTAATAACAAAAATCTGTCACCTTTTTTTTTTAAATTGCTCAGTTTTCATAATAATACTAGCATGGCAACAACCCTGTTTTGACATTACTATGGCCTTAAGTGATTTGGATTATGACTGTAATAACTCTGGCAGTTTATGATATATCAAGACCAATATTTTGTGTTTTCTATTGTTGAAACAGAATATATATATATATAAATATATATATATATGTAATTTTCAAACAATTTCCAATATTTTGATGGTGCGTTGCCATAGTAATGGGGCTGGTGCTCACACCCACCATCGGCGTCAGTTTGAGACCAAATGGATAATAAGAATTATAATTGTGTACCTGACTGTGACCTTGAAAGCACAAAAAAAATTGCACTCAAAAGAGCTGCTTGAAATAGATGTAATGCCTACTAAATATTTTCACGTTGTTGAATTACACATATATGTTATTTCCTATCTTATTACCATGGTAACAGCCCTAGTGGTCGCCCAGTATCCACCTTTGTGGCAGTCAGGGAGGATATGATGTCCAGGGTCCTAGCTAACGTACAGGGGGAAAAAACATCATTTCAGGTTGTGGAGACCCTTACTTTATAAAGTGCATTGGATAGTTACATATTTTTTCACTACTATTTATAAATTCACCATAACATTTCTATAGCAACAACCATGTTTTGACATGACGGTGACTTCCAATGACTCAGATTTAGCTGACAGATAAACACCATTTCAGGGTGTACATACACTTGTTCTTTGTTTTGTGTTGATTAGTTACAGAAATATTCAATTTTTATCATACTGTTTCTATAGCAACAGCCATGTTTTGACATGACGGTGCCTTCCAATGTCTCTGATTCTACTTGCAATCAAACGGGCACCCCAAAATACATATAGTTAGATGGTTACAATTTGTTTTTGTGATGTTGAATTACAGATATATAGTATTTTCTAAAATTCAATTCATTGGTGTGTTACCATGGTAACAACCCTAGTGGTCACGCCCACTACCAAATTTATGTGAAATAGGAAGAATATGAGAGCTGAAGGTCCTAGCTAACAGAAAAACATGATTTAAGATTGTGCAGACAGTTGTTTTCTATTTTGTATTGATAAATCATAGATATTTTACACAAATATAAGCATTTTGGGGGACCGTTTCCATAGCAACGGCCCTTTTTTACACGCCCATGACTTCAAATGGCTCAGATTGTAGTTGGAGTCAGTGGGGCAGGTTGAAATACATATATTAGAGGCCTTACCATATATTTTATGCAGTTAAATGACAAATATACAGTATATTCTAAATTCCAGTATTTTGTTATGTGTTGCCATGGTAACAGCCCTAGCGGCCACGCCCACCATGAACTCTATGGAAAACAGGCAGATTATGAGAGCTGAGGGTCCTAGCTAACAGAAAAATATAATCTAAGATTGTGTAGACACCTCTCTGTCTATTTTATACTGATAAGTTTAGATATTTTTCCAAAATATAAATTTTTTATGTTACTGTTTCCATAGTAACGGCCATTTTTTGACGTGACCGTGACTTCAAATGACCTAGATTTTGGTTTCAATCAATCAGGAAACTCAAAATACATATATTTAGATGCTTACCAGTCATTTTTCAAATTTCTGAATTAGAAATATTAGGTATTTTAGTAAATTCCTATATTTCCTTGATGCGTTGCCATGGTAACGGCCCTGGTGGCCACACCCACCACTAACTCTTTGGCAAACAGGCAGATTCTGATAGCCTAGGGTCCTAGCTACCATCATAACATCACAAACAAATGTGCCTAAGGGGGGGGGGGGGGGAGGGGGTCTACGTTGGCCCATAGACTAATATCATCTGATCGTCCGAAGGCGTGATCATATAACGGAACTCGAATAAGCAAACTCTTCTTGACATCCCTCTTCGTGTTTGTATCGAAGGGGGTTTAGAACACAAGAAATAAATTTTTACTTCTATTAAATTTGTATGCTAACATGTTCTGATGTTATTTCTTTCTAGTCTGAGTTTTATAATTTTATGGTTGGATGGTTCTCTCAAGGACATATCAGTAATGCTCTTAGAATCTTGTAAAAAAAATCTTCCAAGAAGAAGAAGAAAAAAAATTAAAAAAATTAAAAAAGAAGATGAATATGAAGAAGAAGAAGAAGAAGAAGACGAAGAAGAAGAATAAGAACACTGCTCAGGTTGAACGCTTGAGCTGAAACCTAATTAAACACATAGATTCACAAGATACTTTAATGAAAATATATAATTAAGTTCCTTTGAATACATTTTGATAATAAATGTATTTTCGATTACCTTCGTATCATTCATTATTCTGTACACTCTTAGAAATGTTGGGTAAATGCCACTGGGTAAATGAAGATTGGGCATAGGTTGGTTAAATCTTGCTCAACTTTTACATGCATTTACCCAACATTGGTCAAAAATAAGAATGAAATTGGTAAAGTTTACCCAAAAGTTGGTCGGACTCATAAGGACCCTCATGTTGGGTAAAATTTGGGTAAAATTTTGCCCAATATTTCTAAGAGTGTATCTAATCTATATGTTGTGTCACACCTTGTGTCTTTCTGCACTTGCTAATTTGAATAATTAAGCAAATTATTAACAAATCTAGAAAAGATTCATATCGGATTCCAACATTTTATGTTGTTGAAGTTGGATTGAGAAGAAAGTTGGCTTGAAACTGAGTACAATGTATAGGCCTTTAGTCAAACAAGATGATTTATAAAATAGAGTTAGGAAACAGAATAATTAAGAGATGTATAATGCATATTTCCTTCATAACGAACTCAAATTTTTGTTATTTTATAATCAGAATGAGAAAATATAGAACTGGATCACAACATACATAACGTCTACACGACCTATTACGTAATACAGTTTAAGTTATAGAAAAACGTGCACGCATTTAATATGCACAATGCAGATATTTGATGCTTTCAGTATGATAGTTAAACGCACGTACCGGTACATGGATGTATATGATATTTAAAATCAACAAAAGGTAATTTGTTTCAATAAGAATATGATAGCTGTACAAAACTTTCCTAAACTTATAAATACGAGTATGAAGTTTACTATGTTGTAGAAAAAAGGCTGTCCCCTTCTGCTTTATAATGAGGATAATATGATAGAAATGAATTATCTAATGATGAGAGAGGATGAATGAATTTAGCATGTAATGTTACATTCTCATGAGCTCTATTTGAATTAAATCATAAGTTTAGTATAAGCCTTCCAATACTATAGTATCGCAGAAAATGTGTTCTTGGTGTTCTAAAAACGTTCTATTTTAGCCCTAGAAGTCATAACGACAAAACTTGATGAATACAATTATCTTGTTGTATATCGATGAAAACATGTGCAGTATAGTTTATCACTATATTCGAACTCTGCTAGTTCTGTTTCCTGTTGATTTGAATCTTACCATCGTCGTTCAAAATATTCACTGAGCCAGGCCACGCCCCCCACACCACTCCATATAGTGTAATGCAATGTCTCTTGAAAACTAGTGTATACGTTCTTCCTCCAAAAATATTTAGGTTTTATGGTCATATTTACAAAATGAAAGACTTCTTGTAGAAAAACAACTTGTCACCATTGAATGTGACTAGAATACCGGACGGGGTCACAGCGCATCTATGAGCAGAAATGTTTTTTCTGTTGTCTGACATAGGATACTCTATGATCTTCCTAAAGACCTTACCGGTTGCGACACATACTTGATCAACAGCGTACGTAATCTTCACAGAATCCTTGTACACGACGTACAGGGCGTCTGTCAAGGAGTCGATGCTGAACTCAGGACAGGCCCATTCGTAATCTTGAATGAAGTTCTTGACCTTTCCTGATCTGTCGATTACGGTCAAGCCACCATACCCAGACTTCAAGACTATGTCACCCGATGAGATAGATCGGAATCCCTCCGTGCTCATATCCTTAACCGGAACTGTCTTGACAATACTTTCTTCAAAACTCCTCGCTAAGTCAGAAGGATTGATGATGTTGATTTCTGACGCCATGAAATCAGCAGCGAGGATCATCCCTGCAGAGTCGACGTCAACAAAGACTCGTTTTGTCCCACCCACTTGCTCCTCGGTTTCTGCCCTGTCTGTTGCGTTGATTGGTCGCCAGTCTGCATCATACAAGCCTATGCACTCACTGAAGGCACCTTTTCTGGCTTTTCCGCAAACTGTTATATTTCCATCAAGGGGCGCACATGACACGATTGTATCCACCATGCCATTGACAAGATTTTCAGTTGCCTTAGTTTTCAGATTTGTCATGTAAAGATCCCCGGTACGTTTATCGCGAATAGCTACAGATCCTTCGTCGATGCATCCAACGAGTCCGGGCAATGCAACACTCTTTGGAATAGCAACAGTGTCTACCAGAGTCCATCGCCCTCGAAAGACGTCAATTCTACCATTGAGTCCAGCTCCAGGTCTTGGTCTCTTGAAGTACGTTACTCCATGAGCGGTAGTGGCTAAAGAGTGTAAAGAATTCTCTCCTGTATCGCTCTGCAATGCCTCATTCACTGCTGCAAGCAAACTTCTGGTGCGGATGCACAATTCTTGGTCGCTCTTGAGAGTATGTTCAATTCCTTCAAATGATTTATTTAGCTTTCCTAAGAGATATTTAGATTTCTCCGTTTTTCCTGCTATCACCTTTTCAACTGCCCCTCTAATATCTGTCAATTCCGCTAACAAAACATTCCCTTTTTCGTCAACCTCTTTCTCTCGGACTTCCAGCTCTTCTATATTATGTTTCATTTGCGCATCCCGCTCTTTGAGTATGCATTGTATCTTGCGGTCTGCCTCTTCTCTTATGGCGAGAGTACTCTCTTTTGCTCTTTCCCTTTCAACTTCCTTTTGGTCTTCAGTATGACTTCGGATTTGGCGTTCAACACTATCAAAATGATCCTGGATGTCACTGCAAGTTTTCTGAATGGTTTTCAGGTGGTTCTGCAAAACTGGCAGCCTGTCCTTTGCAGCTGGAAGGATGTCCTTCAGTTTCTCTCTATTCTCTTTGACGACGTCCTGGACATCTTTCAAATCGCATGGTTTCTGGTGTGATACTGTTGCGCAAGACTGGCAGATCTCCACGTTGTGCTCCACACAAAAGAACTTAATCGGTTCACCGTGCTTTATGCAAGTCCATGCTGTATCGGTCTCCTGCGCTGAGTCAGTACTTTTCTTGGATGCACACCCTTTGCAGAGCCTACGCCTTTCTTTCACGGAGAAAAAGAGTTGACTGCTCCGTTTGCATCCATCTTCCTCGCATACATCATCTGTGGAGAATCCTGTAGCCATGTTCGCTGTTGGTCAGGCCAAGGATCAGGCAAGCTAAGAGCGTGCAAGATATTTTGGACGTCTACAAGAAACGGTGGGGCGGTGTCGACTTTGTCTTGTATATCTACATTAGATAAGAGAAATCAAATAAGAGGATATTTTACATCAGACATCAATTTTCATGGATGTGTCATACCCCGTTACATTGACGATGATGATAATCAATTATCCAATTTTTAAAATATTATTGACTAAACATGATACTGGCTAATGTGAATTATATGATGGACAGAGTCAGGGGCGGATCCAGGATTTTGTAAAAACAAGGGAGCACACAAATGCAGGGCTGACAACTTTGGGGAACTGCTTGAAGGGAGGTTCGTATTTTTCTTCTAGCCATCCCTCCAAAAGTCGCTCGGGGGGGGGGGGAATTTTTTTCCCGCCAGTCCTTCAAAAGTCGCTCATGGTAGTGGTGGTGAGGGGGGGGGGGGGGGGGTTCACTTCTTAAAGAGGGGGTCACATTAAAAAAAACAAGGTGGGGCACAATGTATACTTTTCTTTCAAATGGGGGGCACGAGCCGGGATCCCCCCCCCCTAAATCCGCCACTGTACAGAGTGGTGATTGTGCCCCGCTTACGGGAAAAGTAATATTCCCACACTGTGAATTAGTAGGTTTTCGTCATTAACGTAAAGTCATTACACCGTACATTATATTTTTGGAACATATAGGAATTACTATATTTACATAAGAAAAGGGATATTAGGAGAAATATATTCGTTGTATTCAAAGTATACAGAAGTCAATAAAGAATCGGGGTGAAATGAGATATATGAGAAAATGACAAGAGGAAATGGTAAATAGAAAGATAAAGATGACAACTGTATCGAACAAATAGTAGAGAGAATTAGATAAAACCGAAGAAGTGGGAAGTAGGAAGGAGTGGGAATCCACTCTTTCAAGAGTCATTTTAGGCAGGGGGTGCTCGATCCGTGTTCATGATGGGAGTGGTGACCGGCGAGAGAGCGAAGCGACCGAGCGGGGTGTGGGAGGGGGATATCCCCCTCCAATACCAGGGACTTTTGCAAATCTGTATATAAAACTTGCATTTTAGAGCATTCCAAAATGGTTTTCTGAATTTTCTTCAATATTTTCGCATTGAAATTATGGCATTTCTTACGTCTAATCCTTAAAGAATGTGATGGTATTTCAAGAGCAAAAATAATGAGTTTGGATAATTATTAGTTTTAAATTAATGTATCATAATTCTTATTTATTTTATCAAAAAATATTTGGGGATGATAATACAGGCCGCCCCACCTCATTTTTTTTTTTTTTTTTTTGGGGGGGGGATATATATACCCCCATCCCCAGGATCGACACCCATGATGTTAGGGATCACTTCGTTTTGGAGTTGAACAAACTCCACACTGTGATAATGGCATCCAATCCGAATGAGTGATTTGAATTACCCTTTTGAGAATGGATTCCACTATTCTGAGCATTGATTTTCACTACAAAACGAAGTGAGAAAATTCCCACTCATGTACATTTAGAGAGTATTCTTTTATGATATAAAGCTACTCAGCCTATCTCATGCATAATTTCACTCAAAAAATATTTAGGGTTTAATGAAGATCTGATCTATTCAGATATTCAGGCCTCTCCACAACAATCAAGTGCAAACAACTAATAGCAAACGACATAAGAAATTGAATGAAAATACCAATGACAAATATTCTTGATGTCACATGATTGATGTGCAAAATGAAAGTTTGAGCTGAATTTGAATTCACATTTATTTCCTTCTAAATATGAAGTACAAACTGTCGAATTGTTTAACTGATACAGCAAACAATAGACCGAGTATCATCATTCATGCAGTTTGGAAATATTACATCGTACGAACCGTGCATAACTTACCATGTATCCTCAATAACGAAATATGGTAGCATCATCTCTCGTGACAAGATAATAAAATGAATACAACGGTGTGGTGTTCCTACAGTTTAGCGTTTGACACTTCGTTTATAGCAGTGTTACCTATCATTAAAACTGGGAATTTCGTACTAGGTATAACATATCCTACAGAGGAAATAACCTTCGGAACAACACTTCCCTGACAGGATGTCGTTGATGGTTATTCTCCATGATGGTATTTCTAGACTTTTGGATTTTGGGTATTTCCATATAAAATTGTCATATCATGCAGTTCGTTCCAGTTGCTGAATGAATCTTAAACATCATGTACACAGCGCAATACCTCAAAATTGTGATGTATTTCACAGCCATACCCATTGACGGATCCAGGGGGGCACTTCCGGCCCGTGCCCCCACCCCCTTTTGGAAGAAAAGTATGCATTTTGACCATAGAGGATCCGCCCTTTTGTCGATTGTGTCCCCCTTTTTAGAATGAAGATTTTTTTTTTTTTTTTTGCTTGTCAGAGAATTATGGAGGGAAACTGGCCCCCCATAACCCCCCCCCCCCCCCCCGAGCGAATTTTGAAGGTCTGGCGAAACAAAAAATCTGCAAGTCATCAGTCGTGCGTTTACAATTATGTAATATCATAGCGGAGATCTTGATTTAGACGTCATAGTGATCTATTGTAAATCCAACGAAAATTAGGATGCATTTTCACGAAGGTTCCCCCCAAATAAGGTATTAACTTTGTATCGAATGCAGCGTTTGGTGTTGACGCCATCCCCGCCATCTTGTTGGATTTAAACCCCTATGAACTCTGCTTTCCAATTCCATGTCTACACAGTGCGTATAAAAAAAGTTACACTTTTGAAAAATTTGTCAAAATTACATTTCAAAATATTTAGAAGTTTTTTTTTTTCATTTTGATAAATGCCCAATAGTCCAGGGGAGCATTTTATCAAGCATTTTGTCAGTGATTTTTACCGACAGATTTGCTCTCAGCCAATCAGATGCAAGGATTTCAGTAGCTTATAACAGTTGTCGGTAAAAATCACTGACAAAACGCTTGATGAAACGCTCCCCTGGTCTCATTTATCAAGTGCCACTAACAAAACAAATTTCCGTTCACGCTTGGGTGAACACTGACTGATTTTAATGTTTCATTGCTTTATGCATGAGTGAGAATTAATGTGTAATTACTTCAAGATCTTATTAAGCACAGTATTCACAATACACAGACACATCAAAACCATATGCCAATCATTCATTCAAAAAATACCAAATTAATTAATCTTCAGATCATTTAACCAATTAATCAATCAATCAAAGGTCAACTAATCAACCCATCAATACATCAACCGATAGATCAGTTATTCAGTCAGTGCATGATTCGGTTCAATCAATTAATTAATCAACCCATCAATCAATCAGTAAGTCAGTCAGGTGTCAGTCAGGTGTCAGTCAATCACTCAAACAATGGATCAGTCAGTCTTTCAACTATTCCGTCAGTCAGTCACTCAACCAACCAAGCAAGCAATCACTTAATCAATTAATAAATCAATTAATATTGACCAATCAGGTGACGAATAAAAATAAATAAAAACAAAACAAAAAAACCTTTTAGCCGCCAAAGCGGGGGGGGGGGGGGGGGGGCAGATCCCCCCATATGGATCCGCTACTAGTTACACAATGGACACACTGTGACTGATTGATTGATAGACTGATTGAGAAATTGCTTGAATCCGTACAGCAGATTGATTTATTGAAAACTGATTAATTTGGGCGTTCTTGATAATTGAGAGACTGGTTTGGAAGTGTTTTGATGTGTTTGTGAATAATTACAGTGTGATTGATTGATAGATCGATGGTTTGAACTATTTATTGATTAATTGAGTGATTTTTGTTGTTAATTCAATTGTTATGTGGTTTATCTCTGATTGTATATGTAAAATATGTGTGACGAATATAATTTAATTTGTGTACTTTTCGATTTTCTTTAATGTTTAACGTATTTCTATGATGTATCTTACAATTTGCTTACTTCTTTGATTGACTTTCATTTACTGTATTTATACCTTGTATTACCGGTAGTATTTTTTTCGCTCTTGTTAATCTTTGTAATTGATAGTTTATATTGTACACATGTTTTATTCAGCTTTTGGCTGCGACACATGTTTCTTTCAATAAACCATTTTTGAATTGAATTGAATTGAATTTGAATACATATATTGTTATATATTTTTTAAGAGATGTGAAATAACATGAATTGAATTGAATTGAATTAATTGACTTTTGATTAACTGATTACCTTATTGATTGACTGGTTGATTGACTGACTGGCTGAATGGTTGAATGATTCACTGATGCATTGATTGATTGATTGAATGAATGAATGAATGACTGACTGACTGACTGATCTATCGGTTGATGTACAGTGTTGATGGGTTGATTGATTGAGTAATTAATTGATATTTGATTGATTAATTGAATGATGTGAAGATGTATTGATTTGGTACTTTTCTTCTTGACTAGCATGTGGATTTGATGTGTCTGTGAACTGTGAATAATGTGCTTAAAATATATTGAAGTAGTTATACATTATTATTTCTCAGCCATGCATAAAGCAATGAAATCATTTAAATATGATAGAAAATTGACACAAAATTCCTAGACTATCATAACAGAATCTTAAATTTATGCAAAAGAGCAGTTTATTTGAATGGGAGTACCTTTACAGACTGCTAATTTAATTTTCCCTCTTCTTTCAATCTGGTGCAAGTCATTTTTCACACTCTGGACAAAGACGGTAAGTGCTCGCCCAAGCATATTCAAACTCAAATTTCTCGCAAATTACCCATGGAATATCTAAGTAGAAATTTCTATGTATATATATAATATAATTTTGAAATATTATTTGTCAATGTATTTTTATCTCCACTTACACCTTCCCTCTCTCTCTCTCTACCATTACTTCGTTTGTCACCATGCCTCACCCTTCTTCCTTTGTATCCCTCCTTTCACCGCTTCTCTTTCTCTGTTAGTCTTCCAAAGCCAGTGCTCACTCTCTTTCCTATCTCATCTATTTCCACTCTTATCCTTTCCTCTCACCATCTCATTACCTCATTGTCTCATTGTCATTACCTGGCTCTATACCTCTTTTCATGAAGACATTATGATTGTTAATCTGTTATTAGATGCATGTAAGTACATGTAAAATATGTGTGACGAATATACTGTAATTTGTGTACTTTTCGATTTTCTTTAATGTTTAACGTATTTCTATGATGTATCTTACAATTTGCTTACTTCTTTGATTGACTTTCATTTACTGTATTTATACCTTGTATTACCGGTAGTATTTTTTTCGCTCTTGTTAATCTTTGTAATTGATAGTTTATATTGTACACATGTTTTATTCAGCTTTTGGCTGCGACACATGTTTCTTTCAATAAACCATTTTTGAATTGAATTAATTGAATTGAAATTTTGTTTTGTGAGTGGCACTTGATGAAAGAGACAATTAGGCATTTTAAAAAAAGTGTTCTATACATTTTAAATGTAATTGTGGCAATTTTTCAAAGTGTAACGTGTTTTTTGTTGATACGCACTGTATTTGCATGATCAGGCTTTTCAGTGTTACCGCACATGAAGGTTATTGTATTAAAATTTGTTATCAACTCATCCTTCCTATTTTCTTCTTTTTTTACTCTAATGCTCTAAATATAAGCATAGTTGTAATCGGAGGTTTCGCAATAATCATTTTAATGTCGATATTAAAAAAAATATCTCTATTCTATTTTCAGATCTCTACATGAAACATTGACAATACAAAGATTAAAAAATAAATGAAAATAAAAACCATATTTAGTTCAGCTGTGTGTGTGTGTGTGTGTGTACCAACAGAGGTATACTTGTGTGACTAATTGGACAGTCAAACACAATATATTCCGTCAGGCTTGTGTGGCTTTTTGAACAATAGAGAGAACAAAGGGAAAGACACATAAGTATACCTGCGTGAGTATGCGTTTGTTTAGCATTATGTCCGAGGACATTTTCGGACAGGACGAGTAACAATAGAGGAACAATAGTTGTCCTCGGAAGTAAAGCCATGTAAACGTGTGTGTGTGTGTGTGTGTGTGTGTGTGTGTGTGTGTGTGTGTGCGTGTGTGTGTGTGTGATTTTTCTGGGTGTTATTTCCTTTTTAGGTCGTGCAGTATGAAATCATTCATTTAGATCAAGTGGGTTATATGAAAAACAGATATATTGGAGAAGCAATACGTTTGATAGACGATATGATTTTTCATAGTATTAATTGTGAGCAAGATATTTTTTAATTGCAGTTGATTTTGAAAAGGCTTTTGACTCTGTTTCCCACAATTTCCTTTTCAAAGTTCTAGAATTATTTGGTTTTGGTCCGTCTTTTTGTTCATGGGTTAAAACAATGTACAATGGAATCAGTAGTTGTGTTATGAATGGAGGTTTCTCGACAGGATATTTTGATATTAAGCGAGGGGTGAGGCAAGGTGACCCACTTTCTCCATATCTGTTCCTCTTAGTAATTGAGATATTGGCACATACATTAAGAAATGATAATATAATCAAAGGTGTAGAGTTTGGTGATTTTGAAATTCGACAAGTCTTGTACGCTGATGACATGACTTTATTTGTTAAAAATGAAAGTTCTGTTTTGAGAATAAAAAATATTTTCCACGCCTTTTCTGAATTAAGTGGTCTAAAAGTTAATATTGAAAAAACAAAAATCATGAGGTTAGGAAAAAGCATAGGGGGTTCACAAACATTTCCTATGGGAAATAGAGTAACAGAAATGAAAATTTTAGGAGTGTATTTTTCATTAGATATAAAAATTAGGGAGGAACTTAACTATAAAGAGATACTTAGTAAAATAAAAAGACTTTTGGGATGGTGGAAGCAAAGGGATTTGACCGTGATGGGGAAAATTCATCTACTTAAAACGTTTGCTCTGTCAAAACTGAATTATGTTTCTTCAGCTTTAGTTGTTCCGAAATGGGTGGTAGCTGAAGTTAAGAAATTATGTTTTGAATTCATATGGAATGGGAAAGATCGTATAAAAAGAGTAATCTGCTACCAAAACTATGATGATGGAGGTTTAAGAATGATCGATTTTGAATTATTTGTGAAAACCCAAAGGCTTATGTGGTTAAAGAGACTTCTATATGGAGAAAGGAAAATGGGATGGAAACTGTATTTTGACCATATCTTTAAGACATTAGGGGGAAGATTTATTTCCCTGTGCAACTATGATGTGAAACTATTTACAATTAAAACACCAATATTTTATTTAGAAATGTTAAAAGCATGGCAAGATATGGAGAGTTGCAGGAATATTCAAGACGGGAAAAATAATCCAATAATATTTAATAACAGAAATTATCTTCGTAAAAGTAAAATGATTTTTCATGAAGAATTGTATAAGAAAGATATCTATTTAGTTAATCACATTTTCGATAAGAATCAAATCAGACCACTGGCATACTTTCAGAATTTAGGTCTGTGTAGTGAAAATATAGCTAATATTTGGGAAATATGTAATATAATTTTAGAGAGCGGAAAATATGATGGGGGGTCAGACAACTGCTACTCAGTAGATGTTCGAGACTACAACATTACCTTAAAGATATTTGGAAATATGATCCTACTGAGAGATGTATCATCTAGAAAGGTGTACGATCATTTTATTACAGTTTTGCAACATTCATACACTTTACGAATTCGGGATGGTCAAAATAATTTTGAGTTTTCAAAAAAGGAAATAAAAGATATTTTTGTAAGACCCAGAATCACAACACTTTTGTTAAAAGTTAAGGAATTTCAGTACAAATCACTCCATGGAGCAATTTATACAAAAGAACATCTGTTAAGATTTGGCTTTGTTGAAAATGACCAGTGCTCTTTTTGTAAACAAATGAATGCATAGTCATACTCACATTTATTTTGGGATTGTGTATATGTTAAGCCTTTGTGGCAGGGGTGATAGAAAGATTAGGATTAGTAGAACTACAAAACGTACAGTGGGAAACTATTCATGTTAGTATAATGGGAAATTCATTTAGGATTAAGTGCTGTAATACTCTAATTTTTATAATTAAGTATATCATATTGCGGTCACGTTCAGAGGGCACAATTCCCCAACTAGATAACTTGTTTAAAATAATATTGGAATATAGGGATGAGGAAAAGGAGTTAGCTATAAAAAGGAACAAGTTAGGTAAACATCTACAAAAATGGGAAAGCATTGAACTACATGTTCAACCAGTGTCAAGTCATTTATCTTTTAATTCATCAAGACTGATGGCAGTCAGTGTGTAAGTGCGTGTATGTATGCAGGTGTCTGTAGTGTGTGTAGGTGTGTATGATGATGAGATGTGTGCGTGTGTGTGGGGGGGGGGGGGGGGTAGATATTTTAACGTCTGTTATATATGTGTCTTAATTTAATTTTGTTTGTTCTTCAGTCAATGTATGAATTGTTCATGAATTAAGTTTACTGGAAAAGAATTGTATTTTGTTATCAGTTAAGTGGAAAAAGAAGAATAAGTTTTTGAAGAATAAGTTAAATTTTTGTGATGAGATCAAATAACAAATTATGGAAATATTCATGGGGTGGGGTGTGCTTTGGGTTTTGGTTTATGTATGTACTTTTGTTGAGATTTCCTTGCTTGTTTATATTGATTTATGTGTATTGATGTATTTTCAATGAAATCTCTAATAAAAACATTATGGGAAAAAAAAAATGATGGGATGAGGTTCGATTATTTGAGCGTGTTGATAGGAAGTCTGAATTGTTCATTTGGAAGGGAAAATAGCGCCATCCGACTCTCGCAAGAAAGAAGGTTTCATGTGGAAATTTGGAAATAATGCATTAAGATACCAACACGAAAATAAAGCCCGCCACAAACAGTATCATTTCTATGGATTATGGCGCCCAAGACAAACAACAAAAGAGCACCCTCCCCCCTCCTCCCCCCCCCCAAAAAAAAAAAAAAAATTGTGCTAAAACTTATTAGATAAGATACAAATCCCCTGCTTCCAACATGCAGAACAAAAATAGTGGCACTAAGTGATTTGATTGAATGCGGATTTGTTTCGAATGTTAAACTTTTTTTTGTGCACTTTATGCTATATTGAGGGCACAAAATGTAACAAGCTCCAGAACCTTATATCAAGACAACGGGAGTTAGATTTTACTGAAATGCAAAACTCATTAGAAACGCTATTCAGGCATTAAATCCTATATTAGTAGAGCGAAATTACGAGGATATATGTGAGGAAGCAAAGCGACCTTCATAACACTTGACCTTCATAATTGTGCTCCCTTTGCCCCCCTTCTCCTTGTCTCGTTACTTTGTATTTTGCCCCCTCCTCATGTGCCACCAGGGAGACGTGCCCCTATGTAACATGCATTCTTTTTTAAGCCTTATTATTAATCGGTGCCCTGCTCTAGCAACCCTTGATAACGCACAGTACATTAGGAGGAATAAATTCTACCACTTATCCAATAACGTCGAGAGACACTTGCCTTATCAATGGACATTCATACTGGCTGAGATTCAAACCCTCGACCGTTTGAGTGAGAGCCTTTTGAATAAACTACATCGCTTTCTTTATCACCGGCCATGGTGTATTCAATTTGTATATGATTTGTAACCGTCAGAACTCAGAAATCATCCAGATTACTTTATCATGATATTGTTTTAATTTATTTATTATCACTTTTAGGTTAGGTAATCATCTCTGTGGAAATAGGCATGATAGATAAGGTTGGCTGAAGAGCGTGGGAAATATTCATTTTTTTATGTACATAGTACATTATAAAAAAGGATGGAGATTGTAACGAATGAGGGAACTCCTGCCGTTGCCGCCCACAGCTAGCTGACCGTAAAGCCTAGAGGTGACTACATTCCAAAAAAGAACAATTCTTTTTTTATTTTTATATGTAAAGAACAATTCAAACAAGACTCTCTCTTCTTTGCTCTTCTCTTCTCTTCTCTTCTCGTCTCTTCTATTACTTTGCTTGCTCTATATCTCTCTTTCCGTCTTTCCCTCAATCAGTGTCTCCTTTCTCTCAGACTCTCTTTCTAACTATTTCTCTATTTCATCCTCTCTTTGCAGTCTGTTCTTCCCCTCCTCCCACTTATTTTGTTCAAACCCTCTCCCTTTCTCTCTTCTTCCCCTCTTTCCCCTCTCACTCTCTCTCCCTTCCAGACCTCACTCCCCCTCCCTCTCTCTCTCTTTTCTCTCTCTCTCTCTCTCTCTCTCTCTCTCTCTCTCTAGCTCCACCGATATTCAACATATGAACCAGGGTATGAACACAAGAAAGTGATTTGAATTCACACCTTTTCCATGGTAGGGTATAGGATAGCTCCCTCCCTCTCCATTGCGGTCTCTTTCCTCTTTCAGCTACCGCACCCGCCCTGCCCCGCGCTAGTAATTCGGGTAACGGGGATATCCGAGTGGGCTGCGATAAATCTCGAGATAAGCGTGCGTGGAAGACGAGAAAGGGGGAGGGGCAAGTGTCCCAACCGACTCAAGTTCACCTCACGCAATTGAGGCTCTCTCGATCAGCTCACTCGGTTACAGTTCATCAAGAGCTCACGGTTTCATAGGAGCTTCTTCGAAGATATGGATTCATTTGGATATTGATGTTGTGACAGCAAGACCAGTACCCGGCTTATACGGGGCAGGGATCACCATCATTACAGGAAAAGGGATATTTACGACGGGGAATACACCAGAATTATATATTTTGACATCGGTCATTGGAAGTCGGTCGTGACATCCGTGGATATTTTGTACCGTAGCAGACGACAGAGCTGGAGAACATCTCGAAAGCCTGCATTATTACGAAGATACATCAGTACAGCCACAATAGGCTTGTAAAGTACTTTGCCCGTTGTATTGGCATCGCAAGTTAGTGTTGAGAAGGAGGGTAATAGACGGGGTAATAGAGCTGTTCTCACTTGCCAACGACCACGGCTGAACATGTTCCACGGTCACGGAGTGTAATTCTGCCACCACAATTACAAGGCCAAAAGGTGACAGAGAGGAGGAAAAGTAGGAAACCCAAGATGCGTTGGTGCCAAGGATTAATATTAACGGTTATTACCCTGCAGGCGGGATGCTGGCTGTCGGGGGATGCCGGGGAGGCTCGGCGGACCGAGGAGGACGAAGGAGGCTACAGGAGGTCGGGGTGAGTACATGCCAAGCCACGAAATATCTTCATTTATATGATTTTTGACATTTAGTCGATCGGTCACTCGTAATTTTTCAATGAAGCCTGCATAACTAACTCAACACTTTTGCGGGAGGTGAGATCAAGTTCACACTTAGAAGCGCTGACAAAGTCACTATTGATTTTCACACCTATGGCGATATGGCCATGAAGGCCGAAGGTGTTCACACCAGACACAAGCTTCGGGCCTATTCGGATCCGCTTATAGCAACGTTGACATGCATTCAATTTTTTTTTTTTTTTTTTTTTTTTTTTTTTTTGGGGGGGGGGGGTATTAAGGTAATGACTAAAAGTAATCATGAACAAGATATTTGCAATATCCAGTAGCAGCACTATAGGGGCATGTTTCCTCAATACCCCCCCCCCCCCCTTCATATTAAGCCATCCGCTCATTTTAAGCTCCAGGCTGTAGGCTACTCAAAGCTATTGAGTGTGGGGAAGAGGGAAGTAAAAATTTTAAAGAATTAAAGCTTTATTTTATTTTGCACCGCTCCCAATCAACATGATCAAGGCTGGAGGCTATAGTTACTTTTTTAAATCTCTATTCATTAGTTTTAAAAGAAATCTGGTAAATTCCTTTATTCCTCAACATTATAATTGCCCTTGGCCTCGATTGGCCCCCCCCCCCCCCCCCCGATTAATATGAAACCGTGGTAGATCCTTGCCAATTCTGTCTAGCTGGTCATCACATTTTTTTCCTGGATGCCCTTTCAATCGAGAATTTGAAAGGGTGCACATTTTGGGGGTTGTGTAGGCCCAGCTAACTTATGTATACGGGCCCGGGCGGGTTGTGCCCCCCCCCCCCCCTTAAATCCGCCAGTGTCGGTAGTGGTAGTGCCTTTTTGTCATGCTCATTCATGAGCCTGACGAAGAGGGGACTCAACTGAAATTACGAAAAGCCAAGAATTTGGCCCGGCATCAACTACAACGAAACAGAAAGGCCACATCGTCGATGAGGTAGTGTACCCCATCCTCACGGATTAACAGATATGAAACTGTTTTGTCAACATTTTCTGAAACTGCGGTGTGTAATCTTATATCGCGTATAATTTCCTTATGTTTGCAGAAATATGCAGCGATTTTCACGCTTGTGTGCTTGACCTAAATAGACCACATACTGACAATAAATTATACCGTCCAACACCTAGGTCACTGGTGTATACAACACCATGTTGTTTGAATAGAGAGTAAACATAAATAGTTCTTCTCGAATATGGGTCAGTCATATAATGACAAGGAATTCTTCATTTTCTTTGGTTTTGTGCAAAATAAATAAAGGAGCTTGGACAGTTTGACACTCGGACGTGGCAAAGCAAAGTGCTTAGAAAGCGCACTAATGGACAAATTTATACATGCAGAGCCTGTAAAAAGTTGTCGCAGTGGCTCGTAATTATGTACAGCAGTCATGATGAAAATCAATTACACATCAGCTATCATTGGGATGGAAATGGAAACGTTGTTTTTCAGTACCGTTGATCACATGGAATTGGCGTGAATGTGTATTTGGTTCTTATTTGAAGACTATGAAAACTTCGATAGAGCCTTAGAGAGGGTGTGCAGATAATTAGGTGCAGTGGTTTCTTACTCAACGTACTAAAATTTAGCGCCTTTCACTCGCGATTTTGTTATAATTATAAATTAAGACACTACCACCCCCCCCCCCCCCCCCCATTTAATAGTCATTTCCGACTTATTCTTTATTTGGAAGACTGTTTCCAGGTACCTCGCAAATTGTTCATGTTGGAATGAAAACGAGGGTGGACCAAAGAGCTCCTTCAAAAGGTTTAAAACATGACTCTATCTATAATGATGACCCGTTGTGAGGTGAATACTAGTATTAGGATCACACACTACGAATCTATCCAGGGTAGGCTCTTTCGCATTCCCGTTAAACTTAAAGCATGCAGGGTAGCCTCGTTCCCATTTGAAGAATGCGATGTTCCTCCTTCTTATCCCAAAGAGTAGGCTTTATGTTAAAGGTAGCGACGTCTTTCACGAATTTTAAGCAACAATATTGCGCATTCATGCCAATATAATTGTGCTTACCTTATATTTAGGCCTAATCAGACGCATCCAAGTAAAAATCGTTTTTCGAAACCAAAATAATCTCTATTTGTAGTTGAAGAAAAGGGATCTTCTTCCAATTTTCGACAACAAAAATGGCACTCTTGAGATTTAAACGGTTTTTGACAACCGAGTTGAAGCCGAGCTATATTTGTACCTTTCCCTGCTTACACCAAAGGAGGTACTAGGTTTGCGTAGTACGTCCTTAGTTACACAAGTATCATGCAGGGGTTGGAAGGTAGCTTCTTGTTTTACTCCACATCAAAGTTGTTTACACATTCTTATAGAAGTCGCAAGGAAAGTTGCGCTAAGAGATTAGAGGGAGTGAGAGAGAAACAGAAAGACAGAGAGAGACAGAGAGAGACAGAGACAGAGAGACAGGGACGGACAGGCAGAAAGAGACAGATACTAAAGAGAAGGGGGATCGAGTGGGTGCGTTACAAACGCGATACATTTCTCCTTGTTTTTCTTTTCTTTTCATTTTTTCTCGTTGTCTCTTCGTTGATGCCCGCCGTATTACTCTCTGATCATGAGGATTCGCTTTTCACCCCTTCACTCATTTCACCCCTCGATCTCTACGCGGCCCCAATACAACTTTATATAAATAGCCCATTTCCTTCTGTTTCAATTCAAAGAATGTTTAGCAATACAGGTTCCTTCCAAATTCGTCCAGGTTCTGTGATCTCTAGACTCGATACGTTTCTTATCTTTTGTTGCTGCGTCCTTGGACCATTTAGTAAATATCAGATATGAGTAATTTAAAATCCGATTTCAATTATGTTCTGTATATTGACGTCATAATCATCTTTTTGATCTGACTTGTTGCAGGGACGTCACCTCGAGTTGAAAATGGCATCATGATGAACATGATGAATGGATGCGAATAGTCTGTAACTAGTAAGAGAAATCTGAGGTTTGATGGATTCGCAGATACGCAAGCAATGAGAGAAGCAGAAGAGAAGGGCTGACAAGTCGACAAAGACATTTTATATGTGTCTGTGTGTGTGTGTGTGGGGGGGGGGGGGGGGGGGTATATAACTTTGGTATCATGCTCTACAAATAATTAGACAACTACCCCTGAAGGCCTAAACTGCATTGTACAGTGTTCATTAGGATTAAACTGTATAGAATATAGTATTCATCAATCTCACCAAAGGAAATGGCAGTTCCCCGTGGTCTCACTTTTACTCTGATACTGGTATTCTCCAGATTCATGGAATAAATTGAATTTTATTGATACCGATTGGGGTCCTAAAGAATCAATGGGTTACACTGACACGTATGTTCGATATGCATAATATTACGGGGTTTTCAGATATTCAGTCGATTCTCCCACTTTTTTTTAATTTCTATCTGTTTTGTCTCTTGATATTACTATGATGACCACGCCACGTAAAGCAATTTCCGTGACGTCATCATGATAAGATACCCTTAATCCATCGAAATCCATCTTCTCCCCAAAGCACCGATGATGTCAGGAAACTGGAGGAAGCGATGACCCATTCCGATATGATGGGCAATCCCCCCGTGTAGTATGGGCCACTCCTTAATTTTAAGGTAATAATGAGGTTTTGGACAAGGATCAAGCAACTTATATGCCTTTTAAGGATTTTATCTAATTTAGATGGAATGAATATGCCGATGTGCATGATGGGGGCATTTCACATTTATATTTATCTGGTCAGCTGATGGCGAATCGTGCTTTGTAAGTTTTCTTCCCCCGTCGTAGCTGGTCTGATGCTTTTGCCCTTAAATTCGGCACGCCCGTTTACATCAGTTTAATGCTTTGCGTAGTTTTAACACATGCATATCTCTGGGTGAAAGCGTCTATGTGATGTGGTTTATAACGTTTTATGCTCTCTCTGAGAACTGAGAACTTTTCACCACCTAATATCAGATTGCTTTATTTCCTGCATATGTGACCAACCGAAACTTCGGCAATTCTTTACTTTGTTTCAAGAATTACAGCTTGATAGATCGGCTTGGGATAATTTGGATTGTATTTCTAAACAAATCAAGATATACCTTGATTTGCAATATTAGATCGAAACTAAACCACTTATGGAAGGATTTTGTGTCAATTCACCTCATTGTACCTATTGTCCCTTCTAAAAGCCTATCGGCCAACTTTCCTTCTCTCTTGTCCTTTTTTCTCCCCTCTCTCTTCGTCTATCTTTCTTTACCCCCATCTCTCTCTCTCTCTCTCTCTCTCTCTCTCTTTGTGATTATTTGTGCTTTAAATCTTTCGCAGATGTTTATCAGGCAGATATGAATATTTACATGTGGGACTGATCAACATCATGTTAACGGGCGGCACGGATTCGAACCCATGTCTTTTGGTAGGCAGACCGGAAAGATGACCCTTCTCTAAACCAGCTAACATTTCCGTGTCTATCACTATTTTCGCTCTTTTATTTCGTTCTTTTTCGCTCCCTCTTCTGCCCCCCCCCCCCTCTCTCTCTCTCTCCCTCTTTATCTAACCCTCTCCTGCTTGCATTCATATAAAAATCGTAGTGTAAAAACTATTGGAAAGCTTAATAAGATATTAAATAACATATTTTTATGTGCCATGGGTTTATTCACTGACATATGAATGTTTTAGGAAGGAAAGTTAGGGAAGGTAGCACTGAAAGAACTGATGAATGAGTATGCCTATAACGGTAAAATCGGCAACCAACTGGCCACTTTCCAATTTTCTATTAAGTGATGGAAATTGAAGCAGTTAAAATGAAATTGCGCAGATTTCTGTACTTTTTGCAGATTGGAAACAGAACTTGGAATACATGAAGTATGCACAACGGTAAGTCGTGCAGAAAACTTGGAGAAAATTGGGTTCCTTTTTGTAATGATGTGATAATGGAGGTAATATCCACCTTGAAATCATGTAATTCTTTCAATTCTAGATGGAAGTGTCTTTTGAACGACGCTGCAAAATCTTACTTTTTCTTTCTCTTTGGCGAAAATGTATAAAAAGATACAATAACTCACACTGTAAGTTTAAAATGATCGCCTGACTACCAAGTATGTGTCACTGTGCTTCGGCTTTGTGTTCGTTTTAATTGAGAAACGTAAAATTCCTCCAAGGAAAATCAGGCAGGAACGTTTTTGAAAAGTGTATAATTAAAACCAAAATAATGTTTTCGAATCCTAGACATGATCTATTTAGAGAGTTCGATGTCCTCAATAAAAGAAGTCATCTTAAGACATGATCAAACGAAAGTTTTAATAAATTGCAACAATTAATGAAAGCGACATTGGTGACTTCGTCACAACAGTTTTACTAAATTGAGACGTCTTTATTTTAACCATCCCGGCATTAGAGGTATTCCTAATGTGATACTGACATTGCTAAAAAGTAACACGATGTATTATCAGAACTTGTATGACTTTTCAATTTCCTCGACATTTTCCTCGAAGCAGAAGCTGTAGGGTAAAATGAACTATGTAAACACTATTATTATTCAACACATAGAAAGATAATAGGCCTAGATTAGAATAAATTGTACATGTAATAAGGAAACCTAGCGTATAAATGGTTTACAGGTTTCCTCACCAAGCGTGTATATGGTTTGAATCTTACCAATATTTCCTACAGTGATTGCAAAGTTTTTGTGTATATCAATGTATTGCCATAACCAGGCGAAATTTAATGGTGGAATTATTAAAGCTTCGAAGGGCTAATACGTTAACGTCGTATGTCATGACCCTTTTCAACTTGTTCAATATCGTTATCCCGTATGTAAACAGCTTAAACATGACACTAAGTTCACACACACACACACACACATCGTCTAGTTCGACCTCGGTCGAAGTTGCTATATTTGTAAGAATGCGCGTCTTTGACCATGTTGACTGCAGATCATGCGCATAGTGAGTTAGTGGTTTAAACTCTTGATTCAAGATGCAAAGGTCATCATGGGTTCGAGCTCCGTTGGCAAGACATTTGCCACTCTCTACCCAGGTGTAGTACGCAGGTGCCTGGTAAGATTTATCCCTTGATATGCACTGAGACTGCGGACATAAATGTTACGATTCTATCCACTTTGGTAGCACATTCAAGGCAATTTCAAGTTGAATTCTATACTTCTGTCTGACGTATTTAAAAGAAAGTCTGACTACACGGGCAATCCATGTAACTAACATGGATCGTTTTTGCTTCGTTCCATTGCGAAAGGATTTCTTTAAAGGATAGTTTCTAAGGCAGCTGATCTCAAGTATCTTACCTGATTCCTTCCTCGTTCAGATCTTTGAAGATAAAGTGAGGAAATCTGTCAGCTTTTTCGACTCCAGAGTGGGTATAGACAGGAGGGTGAATAACACGTTTTCTTTTACCGAAGCATCCTTCAATTCTCCGCAGTTCGGAGAAGAAACGTCTCCTATAACTGGTTACGTGGTAAGAGGTCTTGTTTCTAGGCGGGGGCATAATTGGCACTGTCCAGACAAATTTGGGGAGTACTTTGTTTTCAGTGATTTCAATCTGTGTGTTATCGACGCTACCCACCTCTCCAGAAAAATGTGATTTTTGTTTCTTTGTTTCGTTTTCTTCTTTTTTTTTTTAAGCTGAGCGTTGTCGTGATTTACTTCCTTTATTTCAATTCTTCTTCCTCTTGCTATCTCGATGTAATAAAATATTTTGATGTGGAGTTTAAATATATTTTAAAAAAGAATGTGATCACTTCTTTTCATGCTAATTCATGTAAAAACATTTCAGCCATTCTAGTCTTAGTGTTTTCATGTCACATGTATCCTGGTTTGAAACTGAAAAAATAATTTGATGAGCTCAATAGGATCCCCGCCCATTGCGAGTAGGTCTGAAGTACATATTATGTATCGTCACTGTAAATAATAACATATATTTTGAACAGTTATATTTTTGTTGGACAGCGGAATGAGGCATGGGGGGGGGGGGGGTACATGTGCTGGTTGAGCCCTATAATGGCCACACCACTGTACTATTATAGCGTGTACTTGACCTTGAAAAGCCATATAGAATATCTCCACTGCCTATCACACACAGCAGAACATCGCTTAAATCATGCTTACAAACGTTTTCAAATTAACTCGCTCAATCGAAGGTCAGTAGGATGAACTCTTGTGTAGGAGTTATAGATCTGAAAAAGAGTTTAAATTCACGGAAAGGTCGATTTAAATTATTCATTTATAAGTTGTCCATGGAGTGCTCCCAGATTCTACAGATGCCCCGTTTGGTACCATTACTGCAAAAAAGAAACTTACAAAGGGAGCATTTTTCTTGTGTAGGCCTAGTTGTGTTAGCTGTCAAGGGGCGGCTATCCGAGGGGACGGGGGACACGTCCCCCGAAGGGGATCGTCCCCTCCCTTGACATTTTGAAGACTAAAAGAAAGAAAGTATATATAGCAAATAGTCAGTAAAAGCTGTAAGACCCTGTTACCTTTAAGTTCTCTGCAAAGCAGAGTTTCACTATTAATATTGGGAATTTTTCTCTCGGTCGCTACGTTTTGTCAAATGTCAAATGTCAAATTCGTATTTATTTAATTTCCAAGAGAAAGAAAAGACAATGGCATTACAGATATTGTTACAGAAAATATGAAAAATATATGTACAAATTCATTTTTCCATGATAAGTGCAGTACACTGTACACATAAATGAATTGTTATATTGAATTATTAAAAGAAATTCTTAATTTCGGAGGAAATGTGGGGGATCCACTAAAAAGCAGTGCTTGTAATTTGTGGATTCCCCAGGGAAAATAAAATTGTTTCTCGCATACTGGTACTTAAAATAATATTGCAGAAGATCTATAAACTGTAGGTATTATTCAAGCAGGGATTCCCATGTGTTTTACAATCAGACAATAGACAATGTCAACACAAGCCAGGACCTATACTGCAGGGTCAGCAATTCAGGGGGACGGGGAAATATTCGAGGAGGTCGCATCCCCTCCCCAGGAAAAGAGAAAACGATTTGAAACTGTAAAAAGTGATTTTTAGCACATTGATTTGCCTGTGTGGTCGAAAGTGCTCTAAAACGTTGTCCCAAATCGCAAAATGTTCTCCCTCGGTCGCCATGCGACCTCGCAAAATAATAAACATAAATTAATGAGGAATCCACCAGAATGCAAAGATTTTAAATTGCAAAATGCAAAATTTCCCCCCTTTTTTTTTTTTAAATTTTTTTTTTGGGGGGAACCCGTCACAGACCCCCTCCCAGGCCGTTACCAGAAATTGCCGCCCCTATTATTGGCTATCATAAAAAGGGGCATAGGCCAGTTGTGACAACCCCCAGCTCCCCCCCCCCCCCCCCATCCAAAGTTAGTAATAATGCCAACCCTTTCTGAAAACAAACAAAATATATAAAAATCGTGTCTGTGATGTAATCAGAACAGTAACCTTTTCCAGATTGTATATGTGTCTTTCTCTTTCACCTTCCGGCTACACTGTCAAGAGTGTCACCCAACGTAGGTCTCAGTTTTCACACCGAACTTGACAGTTGGCGTGAAGTGTTGTATCAGGTTTCCTCTGACTTGTCTCTTCAGAGTACACTACTAGTGGTTTGAATTATGCCCGCCATCAAAATGTCATCACGATGCACACCTTCTTCCTTGTCATAGCATCTCTCATAATTTATATCAAGGATATCGTCGTTTGTTTTATTGTTTGGTTGGTTGGATCTTATGAATAAACGAGTTTGTGTAGTCAATGTTGAAATCTGAGATCTAGACTTCACAGACATGACAGAGGCGATATAGGCTATAATTTAAACTACGGTTAAAACATCGGGCTTTTAACATGTAAAATAACTTCGCGATGTTTGGGTCATAATTATTGTAAATGGCTATGGATATGGTTGTAATTAATAGAATTATGATACAACAACCTAGTACATTTGATTGTCACATTTCCTTCATGTCTCTTTTCATTCGACTCGATTTTGAACATTCTGAAATTGCCATATCGCTTCCACAAATCGAGACGAGATGCGTAATGCGCAAGGGAAGAGTATACCAGATATCGCAAGAACTAAAACGTCAACAAAAAAAATACACGAAACGAATCAGAACGTCCAAAATTTTGTCTTCACGGATGCAGAATCGTTGTGATTTTGCTCGAATTTCTGGATATCTACTTTTAGTTACCCTTTCCTCACTCCAAACTTCGTAAGAAAAATGAAACCACTTCGGTATATCATGGTATATTGCTAGCGGACATAGCCATTGTGGCGTTCACAAAAAAGTCATGAACTTAAAAAGTGAATTTCCCTAAACAAAGCGATTTAGATTTCATACATTTTCCCTGACCTTGCCGGGATTCCATCTTATTTTTTAAGTTGAAGACTCATTTTGGAACTCGAGACTTCTTCTTTCGCTTGTGTAGGGTTACATTTAAAGATAAACACGAGTTCTTGTAGTTTTTCGAGATACTAGCCCAAAGTCAATTTGAATTGTAAATCATGTAGTGAATTTGATATTTGGATCAACAAAATGTAAGTACAGTTCAATATCACACTTGTAAGCACTAACATACTGACACTGTATGGAACTATACACAGTTGGGAGAGAGGAGGGAAGGAGAGGGGTGGGTGTCGCCCCATCTTCAGAATGGGTATGGGGGTATGGGGGTATGGGGGCATAGTGGGATATCCACGAAGTAATTACAAGCTCCATATGTATCCTGTATCGGATATATTGTTATGAAGCTCCCCACCCCCTCTCCCCAAAACAGAAGCCCCTAGACCTATGAAGACTGTAGTTGTACTATTGTTTGGGACTGTCAGCCTTATTTCCTTACGTGTCGTTATTTATACTTTTTTTTAACCATAAATAGAACTCAAACTACTCTTAATCCCTGACCACGTCACATCCTTCGAAAATCGCCTTTTGCATACCATGCTTATGATAACTGCTCAGCGAAAAAAAAATGTCGAAAGAAATTCAGACCCTGCTGTAATTGAGAGGTTCGGGTTCATTGTCACTTCGTAATCAATCACTGAACGTACAAGTTGGAACCTTGTCCGTCTAATTTCTAGGTATCCCAGGAGTCTACGACTTACTGAATCGTCTAGGGAATGGGGCGATGTCATATAAAACAACCTCTGGTTACATCACATAAAGTTCCTCTTTATGTGTTGTAACTATATAGAGGTTGTAACAATAAAATGATATATTAATTTTGTGAGGAATTATACCCAAAAAAGAAACCAATTAACAAGGGAACAATGTCCTGTTTGAATATGTGTTTCAGTGACACCAAATTTTACACTCTTTTACTTGGTGTGAAAGTGCCCATTTAGGGGCATCATATTTACCAAGTAGGTAATATTTTGTCATATTTTTACCAAAATAACCAAAGATTTGGTAGGATTATATATGTTGTTGGTTAAGCCGGGATCATTTCCTCTTCCGAAGTGATTCTTAGGATTTGCATAGGCTACATGGTTTAGCGAATCTTAAACAGGAATTATTATTTACTGGCTTGATTATGAATAAAGATCTGACGTATTTGATTCCATCAACTCAAGCCAAGCGTTAATAACCTCGATAATTACGCTGCAAGATAACGGGCGTCCTTTTCCATGACATCATACATGATATGCCGTCATAATGATTATCGAAGGAGAGTAGCCATTTGGTTGAGAATATACATGTAGGTGTAGCCCCCCCCCCCCCCCCCCCCCCCGGATTCAAAGGAAAGACCATGGACCCTTCCCATAGAGGATAAACAGACAGACAGCCATCGTCTGTCACCTCTGTTGTCCAGTCAGCTAGGCTCACCCCACACCGTCTAGAAACTATATTTTCGTTTCGGTAGGGATTTCCTTACTCTGCATATAACAGGCAGACAGCTTATACACCATTTGGCAAAATGTGCATTTTGTGCCATCCTTCACGCTATATACTGGACGAGAGGAAAGTGGGATGACGGGACGGAAATGATGGTAACTCGGCTCGACCTCATATCATCATCGCTTCACATTGTTGAGATGGACAGGAGGTCCCAGATGGGGGCGGATGGGGCTTCCACCCCTTCTGTTTTTGAGGGCCAGCTCCCATAGCATGCACGTGTTATGGTCTCGTGCATGCCCCTTCATTTTTTTAGAATTCTAGAAGTGCCACTAGTTCGGTGGATATTCTGCTGGCATTTTCTCTCTCCTACGAATATCATTATTGTTGACCCATTTCTGGGTAGACCCACCCTCTCTACCTCCATTTTTTTTCTAACTTTATTTTGAACGGGGGACAAAAAAAATCAGAACGTAGTAGTTTCCAGAGAGCCAGGAACTTTGCCAGCAGCCTGCATGCAACCTTTTCTTAGGGCATATTGCATGGGTTCCCGGAATATGACCGAGATAAAGTAGAGTTCTGGTGATGGGATTACATTGTGAAAGGAACTCTCTCAAAGCAATTGGGGAAGTAAAGGTTGATCATGTCTGCATAAGAATGGTTGTATGATGTGAGGTTTTGGAATTATCAAAATGATAAGCACTTGACCCAATCTCACTTTAAAGCAGATGCAATGCACGCAGACATGGGTATATGGGACTACACACACATGTGGCATGAATGTTCGGCCAAACACTGCAGGTATTTTCTTGTCATATTTCGAATATGAGTGCATTTGCAGAACAATCCTTTTCCGGGGACATATTTACCGTGAAGTTCATCCAGACTGATATAAAAAGAATGACAATGTTCACAAATTATTTTTCGCCTTTCCCAGAACTCAACCTTCTCTAATAGTCTAAAATTTTCAACGAATTTCAAAACGAAAGTCTTTGAATTGAGCAAAAATCTACATGAGACTGCTGGTAAAAAAATGTATTGGAAAGTTTTTAGCAAGAGTATTGCGTAATGCATTGAATTGCCTCTTTCGCATTTCTAAGTGCGTTCACTGAATGCATTTTTCACTACAGTTTCACTATATACAGCATATGCGTACAAATTTCCTTTTTTTTAAAGAGTGATAATGAAAAAAATGTTCAGATCGAGGATTTAAAAAAAAATAAACAACTGTCATGACTGTGGATGAATTAAAAAAAAAACAAGGGATATGCCGAAAACTCACAATATATATAGCCGGTACAGTTGTCGGTTTCCTGCGTTGAAAATATATATGTATATTAAAGATGAAAAGAATTGATAACGGAACAACATCAGTATGGTACTTTGAATAGGTTATTCTTCTGCAAATGAATTAAAAAAGGTGGGTGCCAATTTCGCAAAAAAAAGTTTGTCAACCCCACATACGTATTTTCATTTTTAAGCGGTGATGTTGAGAGACGTAAAAGGAAATGATGAGAGAAAACAAGTTATTAAGCTTTTCTCTTTTCCGGCTGAATGGCTTAAACATATTTATCACAGGTGAAAAAGTACATTGTCAACTGAATGTGATTCACTTAGGCGATATCCATGGTGTTTGAATATTTGCATGTTGTTAGTGTTAAAATATTGCAAGGTAGTAAACTCGTGTGTTTTTAATCATATCACAGTTTTTACAACTAGGTTTTGTAAATAACGTTGTTAGTGTTAAAATATTGCAAGGTAGTAAGTTCGTGTGTTTTTAATCATATCACAGTTTTTACAACTTGGTTTCGTAAATAACGTTGTTAGTGTTAAAATATTGCAAGGTAGTAAGCTCGTGTGTTTTTAATCATATCACCGTTTTTGCAACTTAGTTTTGTAAATAATGTAAAAATATGATTATACTAATGTGTGTTGACATGCAGAGTTAAGTTAAGTTGTATGGAAGGTTTAAGAAGGAAGGGCAACATTTCAGTCTGGAGAGTTGAGAGTCGGGTCAAGAAGCTGAAATAGAAAACTTCACACCTTGTCTCGGGGTTAAATATACCACACTGAAAAAAGGGGGGCAAGAGCGTTTGAGGAGAGGGTGATGAGGGTTCCTTGGCTCAAATTAATATGGTAAAGGCATCGGTCAGAGCAAGATTTTAGGATATAGAAATAATTAGGTCATTGGTTATTAATTTCCGTTACGGTTCTATCTTGTTCGTTTCTAATGAAGCCAAGGAAAATGAAGGTGAAGGGCGAGGGGGTCCCCTCCCCTTTGAACTCGCCACGCCCTTGTTTTCATACTCTCCTTGACATCATCTCGCAGGGCAGGAAGTAACGGGATAAATTTGGAAATCCCCCCTCCCTCTCTCTCTCTTAACTTTCTGCCCGTCTCTGTCTGTTTGTCTCTGTGTGTGTCTCCCTTTTTTCTGTTTTCCTTGATTACCCTCTCACTCTTTTCCTCCATCTCAGCTCCCAATGCTCTCTCTCTCTCTCTCTCTCTCTCTTCAGTCACTCTTTCAACATTCCCATATCCCCTCCCCTTCTTTAGTTCTTTAGTTCTTTCGCTCGCTCTCTCTCTCCCTCCCTCCTTCTCTATTCTACTCTCTCTCTCTTCTCTCTGTAGGTCTCCCCCATTTGTTTCTCCGCACCCCCACCCCCTCTCTCTCTCTCTCCATTTCTCTTTTTATCTTTGTTGACTGGGATGGAATCGCGGTTCGTCGCTCGATCGAAGTCAGACCAAGTGCAAAGAACGTCACGTCTTGTTAACAACGTCATCACGGTGTTGACTGTCGACTTGATAGAGTTGAAGTGGCAATGCTAAAGGGGTACGTCCCCCATGCCCCTCCTCCCAATATATCGACATGAAACATAAAAACCAGGAAAACCAGGAAAAGGGGAAAGAAGAGAAAAGGAGAAGGGAAAGATATTTGAAAAGAGCATGATAGAACCCCATCCGCACCCTCCCTATAATCAGTGACCTTGTACTTCACATTTCATCCACCTAGTCAGACCGACCCCCCCCCCCCCCCCTCTCCATAATGCTAGCGCCCCTAAATAGCTGCGCCCACACTACGCCACAGTCACGTATCTCATAGTCTAGCCTTACACACCCGATAGCCATGATAGCATGTCTTGGCAAGGCGTGGAAAAGAAGATTCGGTTATAATTTTGCCTAGTTTTTACCCAGAAATAAAGCTCACTGGCTCTCATTACTCTCTGTCCTCACTTACGTACTGTACTTTATTCTCTTACTGGATCGGAGGCAGACTGCGATAATCATGATAATATACTGCTGCTTGTCCCGCACCTGCGTATTAATATGGTGTAATCATTCAGCGCATATGATTTACAGTTTTCGGAGTAACATATTGCTGGTCATGACAGCAATTCTTCGCATGGTGAACAATGTAAATGAAAGTGACCATAAGCACTTAGGATATGATGACCTTAAATAAATCAAGTTTCATATATAATTATTCTACTTTTTCTTTTCAAAGGTATTAATCTTTTTTTGTCAATCTATCCTTATTTCAAATTTAATGTTTTGTATACAGTTTGCATAGTTTCATTATTATGAAAATTGTTTTTCGTATTTGTATTTTTAATTGTTGGAAATTATAAATTAATTGAAATATGAAATATAATGTCTTTAAATGCAGTTCCATTATCAGATCTCATAGAAAAGCGTGTTTATTGTGTAATGTGTCCTATAAGAAAATGAGATAATTTCCAAATCCCTTAGCGATATTATAGTATATCTTCTTACACTTGCTAGTGCACCTGTTCTGGTGACCCAAGGGGGTTCCAGGGCCTCCTTGGTACCCCCTGTCTAGATCAATCACTGTTAATTAACGATGGCATCCAAAGCAGACCCTCAGTCCATAGCATCTCGTTTCAATCAACCAACCAAAAAGTCAAACTTTAGTTCTTATCTAAATTTAGAAAATTGTATATCATCGCTTATCTTAGTCCAGTTAATCGATAACCCGTAAGTGCCAACATACAGCGCAAAACATTAATTACATGGGCCTTTATGACAAGAAATATTAGAATGTTAGTTGGATCCAGGGGGTTGAGAACACAATAGAGAGAATAAAAAATTAAATGTGCTTATTTCCCTCCACATGATTGTCACTGCTGTATTGTTTTGCTAATTGCTAATTATCGAACTTCAAAATATGGAAAAGTACATTATGCAAAAGTGTGCAAATTTTGCATCCTTGACGGAGCCGGACTAACCAGGATGTAGCTGCTTTTGTACCCGTTCGACTGCAAATTTGAAACTTCATTTCGTACTATGTCAGGCACGCAGTGGTAGACATTCCTGTCCACTTGTTTGTTTATTTTTGTTTTTGTTTTGTTTTGTTTTGTTTTGTTTTGTTTTGTTTTGTTTTGTTTTGTTTGTTTGTTTGTTGTTGTTGTTGTTTTTCTTGTTGTTGTTTTTTTTTTTTTTTTTTGGGGGGGGGGTCTTCTCCTTCTTTTAAAGTCGTTTGATTTAAATGTAAATTCATAGTCGATGTCTATTGTGTTTGCAAAGCAAATGTATCAAGTAAATGATGTATGTTGTTCATATTTGTAATGACAGCATATTCTGGTCTCTGTATATGACACTCCATTATGAGAATCATTAAACTTGACCCAAAGGTCATGTGTCACTAGTATGACCTACACTACCGTGATGATGACCAGCCGATTGTTAGGCTGTGTCTATATAAAGTGAGAGCTCTGAATAAAATGGACACTTGTATGCCCAAAACCCATACAGTCGACATCTTACTCTTTGTCATTCTTAAGAGTATACAAAATTGGCGACGAGGATGAAGCCTACCATTCGGCTTCCACTGAGAAGGAAGGGAAAGTACTACTACTAGGCATTTAGCCTATAAAAAAAGGAGAGGAGATGAGTTATGTCAGAAAACATTCGGCACAAGAGCAGGAAATTAGAAAGAGAGACTGAGCTTCGACTTCGAGAGAGATGGATCTACCCCCACCATTTACGTTTCGGTTGTGGGAGACAACGCCCCGTTGGCTGGAGTGGCTGGGAGGATTCGAGAATTATCTGCAAGCATCAGGGGTAACATTAGCTAGTCAGAAGTTTGGACTATTGCTGTATCTTGGAGGAGACGCCCTCCAAGATTTGTTCGAGGAACTCGCTCCCTCAGTTAGCAGCCAGGACGGCCACGACAACTACGAGGTGGCAGTGAAGGCTTTTTCGAACTATTTCAATCCGACACCAGCTGTCGAGGAAGAATCTCTAGTTACCAGCTATGACGGCGACGACGACTACGAGCCTGTATATTACATTAATTACCCCCTGTCCAGGTCATCTATCGAAGCCGAGAATATCTGCGAAGTCAGCAGCCACGAAGGCGATGGCGACTTCAAAATCAAAGAGCACGAGCGCCTCTGCGACGGCCTCGACCAGGACTGCCAGCTAGAGCCAGAAGCTGCGCAGGAGACTGACAACCGGTATGAAGGTATGTCGGAGCACAATGACACCGAGCGCCATCACGACGGCCTCGAGAAAGACTGCCAGCAAGAGTTTGACGCTGCGCAGAGTATGCTTTCACTCTTCGCGAAGCATGAGAGAGAGCCACCAGGCAACTCCAGAGATGAGGATATCGAGCGCCAGCGCCACTGCCTCGATGACGACTGCCAGCCCGACACAGCTGTGCAGGACGATCTGCTTCCAGAGAAGCAGGATCCAGAGCCCCCAGATATTCCAGACCATTTCAAAGTTCCAGAGCCAGAGGTCGACGATATCGACATGTTCGAGCGACAGTATGACAGCCCCGACGACCGCCAGCTAGACACTGCGCAGATCCCGCTTCCACCTAGGAAAGGTGACGACGTGAGCCGAAACCTCGACAACGTCTACAGAGAAGATGAATGGGCAGACGATAGTAACGCCACACCCAAGCAACATCCAGATTCCGCTCCCGACGACGAGCAATCTACTTGTTCAGTGCCCGAGATCATCACGACCCGTGATCCAACCATCGATCCGCGATCACAGACGAGAAACCGAGCTTGATTTAGCGATTATAGCAGTCAGCGTCTCAGAACGTATGTACCGACAATTTACCTGATTACATGGACCTATCCACGACCACGATTAGCCGAACCCTAGATTTTTCTTCTCTCGACAAAGGAAATAGATAGAGTCACGGAATTGATTGTGAAAATTAGCATGTAGCTGTTTTCAGTTGACCCCAGGAGGATTTTATACATGTACTTATATCGTTTTGTGTTGATCATAACATTTTTACAATGAACCATTATCGTGAGCTTCTACAATCGAACAATAAAGGGAAATGCCAGATTAAAGCGAACAATGAACTTAGTGAAAAGATTTGAACAATTTTAATGCTTTACAATTTTACCAGTCTTATGCTTATCATTTTAGTCATCATGCATCAGTCATAATTATTATTTTTATAATCAGATGATACCAGTCTTGTAGAGTCAAGGTACATGTAAGCAGTCGTTCAGTTAATTTTTAGTTGTTTTGTATTCTTGGAAAGAAAAGAGAGAAAGAGAGAAATAAGCCTTAAATCCTTTTTAAATCAATCAGTTTCTATATTCTTTTTAAAGTTTCATTTTTACTTTTGTTTACAGTCAAGGAATATTCTTTGTCAGTGATGTGTCAGTCGCACGAGACTACTATACTTTGTGACTTGTCACGGTCACCATGACAGTTGGTACTTTGCTAAGAAGGTACACTCTTATTTACTTTTGTTCAGAAACGACACACTTCATGCATATTAAGTTCTGCAAAGAATATTGTCATGCCATTGATTATTGTTGCCACAGACAGTCATTTGTAACTGTCTAAATTGTTAATTAGCAGTCAGTTTCATTCATAGATTTGGATATTTATCTTGATATACTCAGTATTTTCTTAAAAGCATTTATACTTTTTAAGAGTTTGAGAATTGCAGTCAAGGTTTATAGTCGACTGTACGTAATTCATTCGGGTGCATGAAACTATTTGTTTCACTTGATCAGTATTGAAGTTCATGACGAGCAATCGATTTATCGTGATCACTATGTTTCTGGTTAAAAGGAAAACTGGAACAGTTTGATTGATAACTGATTTCGTGTATGACGTAGTTTGTTAATGTTATGTTGATCAGGATCAATACCACTGGGTTGATAAAACTCTTTGGAATTGATTGATGACCAGGTTCTCAAGTTGCGTGTCCTTCTCAATTATATCTTAACTAGAGTAAATTTATTTGATAGCAATTAGTTGCTCTTGTTCAGTGTTTCTATAAATGTATTTTCAAGCTGAGCTATGTGATTATCATTATTAACCTTCTATTAATCTCTATAGTATTCGACAAGCTAATAGTTTTATTTCTTGGTGGTTATTCAGGAATGTTTAGAAACTTAGAAGCTCTTATATTGCATAGCAGAGTTTGGACAATATGTATTTACATGTATACATTTGTAAAGCATGAAACATTTCGTAGTTAGTTGACGTTGAATGATATAGCTATTGTATGCGCATTTTATATTTGTTTCTAGGGAGTTGTAAAGTCTGCACAAGTAATGGTTATTCTATGAAATTCGGCTTTCAAGTTAATACTCCCAACAGTCTGTAATTTTTGCAAGTGTAAAGAAATGCATAATTTATTTAGTTTTGTCATAAGGTATGATTTTCAATCTCAAGAAAGGGAGGGATATTGTGTTTGCAAAGCAAATGTATCAAGTAAATGATGTATGTTGTTCATATTTGTAATGACAGCTTATTCTGGTCTCTGTATATGACACTCCATTATGAGAATCATTAAACTTGGCCAAAGGTCATGTGTCACTAGTATGACCTACACTACTGTGATGATGACCAGCCGATTGTCAGGCTGTGTATATAAAGTGAGAGTTGTGAATAAATGGACACTTGTATGCCCAAAACCCATACAGTCGACATCTTACTCTTTGTCATTCTTAAGAGTATACAAAAATGTCCACTTCAGGTAGCGTTGACGAAACACATCATGCTGTTGACCTTATGAACATGCATTGGAAACATTACTCTAACTGTAACGGTAGTAAGGGTTGGCCTAAATATCTTTCATGGAAAGGGTTTACCATCGCACATTGACCTTTGAGGCTCATCCCACACCAGTACCATAAATCATCATTTACAGCTTGGACTTGATAAAGGGAAACATCTTATTCCGTTTCACATCTCCGAGATGCTCACAGTATAACGAACTCTGAATAAAATGAGACGTTATACTACCACCCAGTTGGATGAATTTAGTTTATTTTTTCATTTTCGTCTTCATCTAGACGGAATAAAAATGATTTTATGATATGAAGGGAAACGATAAACACGGATCGTGGAGGTTTATGTGGCCCACCCTCTGCTCTCCAATTTGTTACGGAATTCGATAACTGTCTTCACCTTTGATGTAATAAAAGTTATTGCATCTATGGCAACGGAAATTGGAAAAAATGAAATGTAACAGAGAATGGATGAGACGCATATGCAAGAAGAAAAGAAAGATAAATTGAAAGATATAGAATTTTAAAGAAAGACGGAGGAGGGAGAGAATAATGTGAATATTTTTTTTTTTTCAATCATCCTTTTTTGTAATCATCTGCCACCCCCAGACCTTGAACATCAGGCAACTATTTCACTATGTTCAACCTAGTAGGTCCAGGGTTCAACGAGGAAAACTCGAGTTCACCAAACGTAAAACAGCATTTTTTTAGAAGTTGACACGATATACTCAATGTTTGAAGGAGAGTCCGTGTTAACTCCTATATAAGATCGTATTATGGTCTCAGGGAACTCGTTCTTTACCCGCGGCACATCGTGAAAAATGCTTGATGTATGTATATTTGAGTGTAACGACGACTGCCAATGTACGTCATGTATCGTGTGTGCTTTATATATCGAGAAAGTGCATGAGATGCTTTCCTACTGTCTTTCAACCAAGTTTTGAGTCTTGACACAAAAAGGTTGCACCTCATGCACGTGTGCTCTTTGTGTTGACATTTAATACCCCTAACTGTCATTCTGTTCGATATTTTTACAATCACAGTTTCGTTGCTTTATGGACATTCCATGCGAGCGAATTATGTTGCCAAGATCAATTCTATTATAGGGGACATTGCGAGTTTTGCTAACCTCAGCGACAGTGGTGTAGCGTGGGTCCGACTATTAAGAGGCGCCCCCATGAGTTAGGGGGGGGGGGGGGCAACGGTCTTATTCGGTGAATGAAATCCGAAATAACAAGGCCAACTTTTAGGGGCGGATTTGGGATAGAGTAATTTTATCTTCTTTTTTCCTTTTTTTTTTTTAAACTTTCGATTAGGGACCCGTGTCCCATTGCCCCCGGAGCTGCACCAATGCTCAGCGGCATATACCCCTCGTATCAGCACATCCCGAACAGTCCTCCCGACTGAACCCTTCGCCTCTCAAGGTCTAGAGACCAAACATAGCCTTGATATGGTAGCGCGGGACTGTTAGAGATCTAAGGGGTTAATCAAATTGTCCCCGATGAAGGTGAGTAGAAAGTGTGACGGGGGGTCGGTACCGCTGCGACGGGAAAAGATGAGGAAAGATTTATTTTTAAAGGTAAATTAATGTTTCGATTCCACATTTCCTATTCCTGGTGTGTTCCCACCCCCTATTGTGAGGTGGGGTTTTTTACGAAGGGCACATTGCTTCGATATTATCCAATGCCTTGATTGAGAAGGCTATGTGACTGGTAGATATTTTGGACCTGTTTGTCATTTCTCTGTGAAAATAAATTATTTTCTTCAACAAAAACTGCATGCTGATGCTGTTTTGTATAAATCATAGATCCAATTATCGCATCATTATTAATATCATATTTACAGCTGACTTCAACCATGGTATATACATTAATCTTACGGTGTATAGCATTTTAAATTGTGATGATAGGGAGATTGATTTACATATTGGTATGATGGGACTCTTTTATGTATTTGACCTCGTAAATTATGCCTTGTACAGATTTGCATCAAATGGTGTGCTTGTGGTCTATATCTACTGGGAAATATGAGCAACTAAAGAACGTGTTAGGACGCTTGCCAATACACGTTATTACTTCCATAAAGTGATCATGATGAACACATTTAACCCATTGACTACTGAATTCTCTCATTCACATAGGCTTAATACAGAAGCAACCAGTTCCCGTAGGCAACGGGTTAATAGCAATATTCTGAATATGGAAGGTGTTTTGTTGAATGGGAACAGGATGTCAACTAAGTAGACTGCTTCGATTCTCCAGTGAACTAACTGCCTTCGTGTTTTGTTTTGTTTTAACTCGGTATCCTTTCTTCTTTCCGTGGAAAGTTAATACTCGCATTCTATCTTTTAATAGTGCATCATTGTGATTTCACTCTTTAAAAAAGTTCTTTAAGTTTATATGCATACGTTTTATGCATTAGTTTATTGACAGGAAATGCAGCTACCAATTTTTAAGATGTTTCGAATTTGATGCATTCGCCATGGGATGTATGGCAAATTGCAATATACATGTAGTCCGCCCGAAACGGGACTTTTGATTCAAAAAGCTGACGAAACTGAGGGCCATCTGTCATAAAGTAATGATAGTACAGCTGTTTGAAGAGAGAGGGGGTGGGTGGGGAACGGAAAGACGATGGAACGCAAGCAGGGAGAGCAGGGCACTATCATAATAAGCTTATATAGGATGCATTGGGAAAAAACCAAATCAAAAGCGATAGGAAGGAGAGAAATACGCAGAAGCGAGAGAGAAAGATAGAAAGAGGGGGGGGGGGGGGAGAGAGAGAAAGGGTGTGAAATAGAGAGAGAGAGGGGGAGGAGAGAGAGAGAAGGAGAGAGATTCAGAGAGACAGACAGACTGGATGAGGGTGAATGATCTTTTCTAATATACTGTCTACGTCGTCACGGTCACATCTGTAAAACCACCCAAGAAAACGTCGATATTCCTCCAAGTTTACATCTGCGAAACAATCCTAGAATCTGGTCAATCATCAAAATCTTGACAGAGTGAAGATCAAAATGTCCTCATGATGGGTTCACCCCAATTTAGGGCACGATGATCATAAGTGGCGTATCCAGAAATTGATTAATGCCGAACGTAATGCATCTAGGCGACCCCGCGTGAAGTAGACACACTGCAAGTAGAAGTGTCCTTTTTCTGGGCTTGAAGGGAGAGGTGGGGGTGCCCATCCCTATCCTGAATACGCCATTAATCGTCTTTGTATTTAATTGACTGAACATTGCAGCTCTGCAAAAACGCTCCAAATATCATGCATGTACTTTACTTTTGTATGCATTATCCAAATGCTGGAAGAAATAAATGTATATCGAAGTACTTTACAGCGAGGTGTATATCGAAATGTGTATCTTACGTTTTTCAGTTATGCTTGTAAAAGGGTATAACAAAGGAAAAGGAAAAATACAGTTTTTCATTTTAAGAAATGATGATTAGTTTGCACACACATCACAGTTTTTGGCAATGAAAAGTTTGATTATAATGTTTCTGTAGGATGTGACTGTTTATTTTTCATTTTTAGATAGTTTAATGTTCATACTAGTACAAGTGAAGCAAGATAGAAGAGAGTGGTCCCGCTGTCGTCTCAAACCGCTAAGCAGAATACACTCTCATATCTACCCGAGGGTTCTAATAAGTTTCGACATAGTTATGATGTTTCTTCTTTGATTGGTGATGATTTATTTTATCTGACTGCTTAAACAGCAAGTTTGTGCTTGTAAAGAAACACACGGTGGACATACGGGTCTTATCCGAGGGTCTGGTAATTGAACGGGGTCTCCAACAGGCAATAGCGCGCTGACTTTGATGCGGACCCAATACCTCCTTCCTGGTTGTCATGATTATGAGACTTCTGCGCCGCAACTGAGCCATCACGCCTCCTCCTGTATTGTCACAAATTCGTTTCGTTTTCTTTTTTTTTTCTTTCTTCTTTTTCAGTTCTTATTCAGGGCATTATTTTCACATTCACCTTCATCTGTTTGATCGGTTTATTCATCTGTTTTGTGCTTTTAGTGATAATGTTCTTGACTGTATATGAAGCTAAACATGCAAACGTCAAATAGACATATCAATCGTCAAAGATCAGTCTTTTCCATATTCACACTTCTTACAAAGTGTTCGGTTTAAGCTCTTGAAAGGAAATCTCAAGCCGAAAAGTTTCCTCCTATTACGATGAGGACGACTGTTTCCAATTAGACCAAAGTGGTCTCCGTGAAACCTCTTTCTTGTTTCAATTTATAGGTTACTATACCATGATACGTGCAGACGTGTCGGGGAAACAGTTCTGAATTATTTTCAGAGCGAAGTTGGCAAAGACATTTAGGAGAGGAGCACTTGTAGTCATGTTCTCTTTCAGATCAAATCTGACAGATTTCATTTGAGACTTTTTGGGTTTAGTGATAGGTTTGAAAATTTCAAGCAAGATGGTTCCTTCTGAGGTATAAGATGAACTCCAGGGGACTCCAGGGCCTGTTTCATAAAACTTGTATCCATAACAAAACTTGTAATGATTGTTATAAGCTACTGGAATTCTTGCATCTGACTGGCTGAGAGCAAAATTGTCATAGAAATGTGGCAGTTGTTACTGATAGCAAGCTTTATGAAATATGGCAATGAATGAACTAAGTTCCTTTTCAGGTTGTAATCTTGGCTAGTAATGATATAGTAACCACTGAAATATGTACAACGTAGTGTAGAGTTCAGTGAGTGTAACATCATGGACCCTACTATTAGTATAATACTAGGGTCAGAAGTAAAACTAACAATTTTTATGTTGTCTCTATTGGACAATACACTCTTTTGAAATGTTTGCTTTAAAATTCTGACCTGACCTTACCATAATTCATGCCGGCCTGACCATAATTATTATCATCGTTCTTTTACAAGAAAGATAAAGACATGGCGAGCGAGACTGGTGAAATGAATTGAATGGGAAGAAAACGAGAGAGAGAGAGAGAGAGAGAGAGAGACGGGGCGCGAAAGGGGGGGGGGGCAGAAACAGATATGAGCATAGACGTGATCGAATGGAATGAGACAGATACATGGAGAAAGATGAAGAAGGAGAGTTGATAGAAAATAGATGAGACAGGTACTATGAGAAGAAGTAGAGGTGTAAACTCTCAGCTAGTTCCCACATGGATTTTGACAGAGCAACTATCTTGCCTATTTTGTATCGCGGAAGGGGAATTTTCCTCACAGCTTATCCTGACAAAATCTTGACGGGGAATTAAATGCCGCGCCCCTCTCTTTCGGTTCCACCGCCCCTGATCTTAGGTCAGTGAGCAATGAAAAGTTCAGACTGGAAGTTCAGATTGTGATCAGCTGTTGGATGTAACTAGCCCTGGTAATGTGATCATTTTGTCGGAAATTTGGTGGATGGTAAATTATCTTTCAATATGCATCTCCACCCGATACGCGGCCCAAATGCAAAATTCTCTGGAGAAATTTTGACTTATTACGAACTAATTCTTGTCATCCCTGGACTCTTTACTTACAAGGCATATTCACTTTAAGAGTCATTTTCTGTGAAACGGTCATATTATGTCATGATGTGTCCCTTCGTTTCGTGTTTCGATGCAAATCTTGGGGATGCATTTATTTATTTATTTATTAATTTATTTATTTATTCAAAAATATGTATACAGCATAACAACATCAGTCATAAAAGATGCAGAAGAAAAAAATTGTGTAACTTTATTTTATCTTTTGGATTTAAGTTGACATATTTCTTGCTTTCACTTTGTATCTGTTTTCCATGTAATATTTGATATGGATCATAATATTCCTTCCTTGCCCATAGTGTTTCTCATCGGAAGAACTTAGTAAATAAGTTCCCTCACCCTCCCTCCCCCACCTTCGAAAAAAAAATGAATTAACCTGTGTATCCGGTATCCTAAGCGGTGTTTATTAATGGCGAATGTGCCCCCCCCCCCCAAAAAAAAAAAAAAAAAAACACACAAAACAACAACAACAAACAAACAAACAAACAAACAAACAAAACAACAACAAAACAAAACAACAACAAAACAAAACAAAACAAAACAACAACAAAAACCTAATAAAAACAAAAACACCCCACAATAAAACAACAACTACTACAATAAGACAAATAAACAAATATATAAAATATCAACAAAAAAACCCACAAACAACAACTACTATAGTATTAGATAGATAAACCTTTGGATAGATAAATATCGAATAAAGAGAAATGAAGAAATCCTCGGAACTAAATCGTCTTTCCTGAGTTACGGTCCGTCTTGTGTCACCCATATATGCTCCTCATCTTTCACACTTTTATCCCCATTTCTTCATATTATTTTGTTTCCTTTTCAGTTTTTGCTTATCGTCATCCTCCCACTTATTCTTATCATCACTTTCATCATCATTTTTCTCTATATATATTTTCGGGTAGCATACATGTCAACCTGATATGTGACGACAACCCTTAATCTCTTAAATCTGGCGATCATTCGCAAACATGGAGATACACATCGCGTCCTGTTGACAGATCGCATAATTACGACTCGGTCCATATGAGAGGATCGGCTGGAATAACTGCAGTGACCCTTTTCCATTTGTTATTTGTCGTGTCCGTTGGAACCAGAGTAAATGTCTGCCCATGAACTCTGTCCTCTGTAGTCCCATGCGGTTAAAATTATGTCTGTTTTGTAATTTCGTTTAATGTTATAGGTCGACTGGCTACCATATACCATTACAAGCGGACTTTACAGCCACAAAACAGACCGAATTTTCATCATTATTTATTACCAAACTTGTTATTAAATATCCCTACTTATCATATGTCGTGTTCCTCTGCTGAATAGCTAGTGTTTTGTCTGTTTTTCAAACTAAGTTTAAAATAAATCAGCAGCTTGTGCACAAATATTGAAAGAAAATAAAACACTATTATTTCATTGACGTACGAGTTCCTTTTATTGTTTTTGAGTGGATCGAAAAACGACGAACTTGTTAACATCATGCCCTTGATCTATTTTTTCAATGAGATGGGAGAGATGTAAGATTATTTTAATCAAGGTTATCACGTTGTACCATTCCCAAAGGTGTTCATTATAATATGGACGGATGTCATAAATGTCCCTTCCATCTATCGTCTTTCACTTTTGAGATGATAAAGATTTTTATGCCTTGAGAAATGAGTTGATGATAAGCAGATAAAGTTCTACTTTTAACTTCATGAATATTATGTCTTAGTGTAAAATGACGATGGTAGTAGAGGATAGTGGTACATGTAGCGGATTGTGGTGGTGGTGGTGGTCAGTGGTGGTGGCGTGGTGCAGGTTATGTCGGAGTATTTATGCATACTTATGATTTCTTATTTCCTGCTTACTGGCTTAGTTTAGGCTTAGATCTATTCGAACACTTTGTTAAGTATAATGTGAAATCCATACTTATAGGCAATTAGAAATCTTATGGTATCTAATAAAAAGCACCTAGGCATACATGCAACTTGAGAAAATAGATTATATTGAATTAACTACTTAGCAGATTATGAGAATGTATTTTCACAAATTGAAAAGAGACATATTGGAAGTTTCAAGCAAAAGAACGGTCGTTAAATACGCCTCTTGTAATTTTGTCTGGGATAGATTTGTATGGGGGCTTCAAAGGGGGGAAAATATGTTTTTAAGGAAAATTTCCCCAGGTCATTGTTGTCATCGGCTTTCTTTACGTCCCGAACAATTTGCATGGATATTTTGTTATGGCTCAAGAATCGAAATACAGTGCCTTTTGAGAGGAGATAAAAGAGATATCTGTAGGATTGTAATGTACAGTCGTATGACAGTCCATCACTTTTTTTTGCCCACGTCGACTCGACCTACTTTCGAAACTGGTTCCGGCGTTTTGATCCGTGGTTTAATACGAATGCCAGGGATGCTTGTACCATCCTGATGATCATGAGCATGATGAGGGGACAGCTCAAGAGCAAAACAACAATGTGTTATGTTTTAAACAGCATTAGTAGAACATTGACGTTAAAAATGAGAGGAAGCAACCTACGGCTTATATTCTTAATTATTTGTACAATTATTTATTTCTTCATTTTATTATTATTTATTTATATTTTCAGTATTTGTTAATTTAATATTTTATTTATTTCTTTATTTTATTTTCATCTTCTTCTTTTTCTTTCTTTTTTTGTTTTGTTGTTGTTATTGTTTTTTGTTTGTTTTAGTTTAGTTTTTGTTTGTTTGTTGTTTGTTTTGTTTTTGTTTTGTTCTGTTTTTGTTTTGTTTTGTTTTGTTTGTTTTTTTGTTTTTTGCTTTCATTCTATTAATTCTCTTTCAGGTCTACGAGAGGTTGGTTGGTATAACTTTTCTGTTATCAAAATTCCCTCCATGTAACTAGAATATATCACAGAATAGAGTTGGTTCTCAAGTGGTTTTCAGGTGCTATAGGCTCATCGTCTTATGATTATTGTACATTTGAAGTGTTTACAATTGAAGGCTTATGGTATTTAAAAGTGTTTTACCTATCTAGTTTAAACATGTGTTAACCCGTGATTATAAATTAGCGACCGATAGATCTATGGGGCTTTCTCAGCATTCTAGTTGACTCGAAGGGATTGTGCAACCTCTTCAACTTGCACGTAAAAAGCAGTCTTTAGCATATATCAAAGAAAATATGTACATAATCATGACAATAGTACCCTTTCACGATATCCTTTTACATGATGTTTCGTATAATCATGATAATACTTTCAATAATCCGACATTTCAGTCAAATTGACAGTATAAGCCTAATTCATATTTCAACGTTTAATATATTTAAAGAGATTTGAAAATGTTTTTTGTTAAATGTTCTGTTGTAATTCCGCAACAGTAGCGCAGATTACCTTATAATCAGAATCCTGCTTTCTTTTTTTTTTATTCAGAGCTTGTTCCAAAATTGGGCATAATCATTCAGTATATTCCCGGAAAGCCAAATTTGATTGATTTCATTTACCGTTATCTTCTTTATTTTTCTTAGGATTGCCTTTGCAATATGGTTCAATTTTATTCAAGACTATTTTGTACTTTGAATTTAACATTATATAGATAAAAGGCAGGTAATTTAATTATGCAAAACATTATTACTTCTTTGCAGAATTTATTTTATTTTTGCCATCTTTCTCTGAAATTTAACAGGTGAATGCTTGTGTGGTCACCACGAATGTTATCTTTCTTAATTTGACGAAATTTCGACGGCATGTAGCTAACATTAGGTCAAGATGGGGCATTGGCAACTTTGGTCGATTTCTTTGAACAATAACCTTACCTCCTGAGACAAGAATGCATTGTAATAATTCCCTTTCTGTTCATTGCTTATTTCTATCGAATTCTAAATTATTAGTATAGCTAAAGGTGAGGTATTTCATTTCAATAGTGCAAAACATCATCACTTCTTTGAACAAGGTATTTTATTTTTGCCAAATAATATTTTCTTCTTTGAAACGCTTTTGTTTTCACCACGAATGTCAGATTTCATTAATGTAACCAAACCAAACCAATTGTTATAAGGGTAAACATTAGGTCACGATAGGGCATTTGAAAGTGTGCAGATAGCTACAAGAGCTATAATTGCACATACAAAATAATGTTCTTCAATGATCTTGAAGAATTGAAAGTCATGTAAATGTCAATGACCCCCTGCATTTTTCGCTTTATTACCGCAGAACTGTCACCTTTCTTTTGGTTCCTCCTTGGGGTGCTGTTTATCGAACCCCTGTTTTCCTCTCCAGGAAGACTACATTTTGAATTCGTATTATCCTGGTTTACCGCATTAGAAAATGAGACCATTTTCTGAGCAAGTTTAACGTCATGATCTCCGACACCTTTATGGAATTGCTGAATATGCGTTATGTTTCTTGCTTGGTGGTCGCAATTATAATCAACCATTTCCCGTTGTTTTCTCGAGTTTTTTTAGTTTACTGGACGAGGACTAAAATATTTTCACGTGATCCTCATGGTATTTCACATTTATAGATAGGCCTGCTTGTATATGAATCATAGAGTCGAATAAGAAAGGTCAATTAGAGTGCGGAGATGCCTATCTATAATCTATTACTTTAAATTGCTAATACCGCACTTTCGTCGGTCTTAATCTCTCTTGAATAGGTTTCAGAAACCGTTTAATTCCTTCTCAGTACTGGTGTGATGATTCCTTCTCTCACCAAAATATTTCTTTTTCAATCACATGGGAACATCTGAATAAAAGTCTCAAAGACCCTGAGATGAGAAGTAGAGAGTAAAACTAATTTTATACCACTCGGCATATTTCTAATCATCATTCATTCAATATGTTTAAAATCTCTCATCCCATCTCCTTGAAGACGGCATCACCGTGGAGGTTCCAGCGTAACATGGAGATGCTCCCTGTACATGCATTTTCTCTGCATTCAGTTTCCAGATAAATGGCATGTTTACCATTCTAGGACTGAATGCTCTTGGTAGCATCATCCTCCTCCCTCCTCCTCTTCCTCTTCCTCCTCCTATTCCTCCTCCTTCCCTCCTGCAAATCTGAATCAGATGTTGGGGATGATCTTCCGGATAAGTTGGAGAAAATGGATGGTTTCCTGTGAGAGTTCAAGACTTCGTCATCATTCGAGGGTGAAGGTGACACTTTGATTGTTTAGGTGTGGGAGAACTAGGGTTAGGAGCTCTAGGGGTTGGGTGCCAATAGTAGGAATGGCGATGTAGCATGACTCCTATGATCATGATGATCTAGATGAAGTGAACTTCATGTTATACATAGTGTATGGAGGCGTAGTAACGCGATGCCGGAGAGCACTTGAGTTCTTTACCCCTCCATATGCACGAGTGGCGAAAATAACAATATTTAACTCAATTAACTTTCAGCGTTTTTCACGATGGGGGAAGTTTTCCTACAAAACTTCATTTCTTAAATATAATTGGTGATCTAAATGTGATCATAGTTACTCTGTTTGCTCAGGCCAAAAGAAAGAAACAAACAAACAAACAATCAAAGAACAAATTCAAATTCAAATTCATATAATGATCAAAATAAAAACATGAAGGATCATTCACAATTGTCAGTTTACAAGGGATAACATAAGTTAGGAGATTATACATTAATAGCATGCATGGGAAGATAATGATACGTCTTGAAACCAAACAAAAACCTAGAGAGAGAGAGAGAGAGAGGGGGGGGGGGTATGAAGAGAGATGATAAATAAGAAGAGAAAGCAACATCGATGTCGATGGAAGGTAAGATAGACGGTAGGGAGGAAGGAGATGGAAAGAAAGAAAAAGACAGACAGAAAGACAGACAGAGAGACAGACAGACAGACAGACAGACAGACAGACAGACAGAAAAAGACGGACAACCATGACAACAGGCCGTAATCTTATGATGATGGAATGATCGAGTTGTGAGTGTGTGTGTAGGGGGGGGGGGGGGGCTGTTATTTGACTTATTTGACATCGACGAATATATTTACAAAGATATGGGGAGTAAATCATCTAATACTGTAATGATACGGTCAATTAAAAGTCCAAACACAGGAATAACACACGCCAGGTGAATCAACATCCAGGAGGTTCAAAACATTAACCTTTCGTTACGGCCATGGCCAAGAAAAGCCTTGAACTCCCAATGCCTTTACCACGAGCGCATTTCCTTTTTCAGTTATCATTACTATTCCAAGAATATCCCCCATTTTTTAGTTATTTTATGGATCAAAATGACCTTTTTCTTTTCCTTTCACCTTGTGAATGACAAACGAGTTTTATATTGACAAGTGTTGAGTTATTTGTCAGTCCTTCCTTATAGCACATGGATACTCTCAATATGATTAGTTGCCCAAACATTACTTTGGGGGCTGTAGCTCCATATCAAGGTCAAGTTACCTCCATTTGAACTTTGAGAAAAAGCACGATACGAGTATCAAGACTAAACGATAAGATACAAATACAGGAAAACAAATTATTTCAAAAAATTGATATAAAGACAAAACTGTTTAGTATTTCATTTCAGTTACCCCAATTAAACTTTAAGTTATTTAAAATAAAAACCTGAAATCACCCTTACTTTTCCCAGCCCCGTCCTATCCGAATCCCCTTCTTTCATTCCCCACCTCTCTCTTTCTCTCTCTCTCTCTCTCTCTCTCTCCCTCATCCCCTCTCTCTCTCTCTCCCTCTCTCCTCTCTCTCTCTATCTCTATATCTCTCTATCTATCTATCTATCTCTATCTCCCTCACACTACTCACTGTAGGATAACAAATTAGCACTTATCAGACTAATTATTTATTTTTATTGTCTAATATGTTTTGAAATGTCAAAACGTCATCCTTCTCTAATGTTCGCGGTGTTGTCTTTTCTCTTATGATCGCCCCTTGCTTAGCCTTCTTTGCGCACCCCTTCCCGCCTCTGTTGAGAAACGGGAATGTTAATTGTGTATATATACATGTACTATGTGTTCTCACTCGTGATGCTAAACGATGTTGACCTTCTTCTCGACATGTACTAATTGCCTCATCACTTTACGATATGACATTGTCAAATAATAAACTGTTACCATCCGTCAAATGCATATCCGTACATATTATATCGTCATACTCGTACATAAAGGGACAATGCATAATCGTTTTTCATGCTAGTGTGTTTATTTGTAAATTAAAATGTTTAATATTTAACATTTAATTTTGTGAAACGTGTGTCCTGGTGCGTTACAACGATTATCTACCTATCTTTTGTTACCTTGAAAAATCCTAAACGATCTACGTAAAAGACCACGGGGAGTCAATGTTCCGACAAATGAAAAAAAGAAATATGGGGTCACATCCGGCACCTCCCCACTGATAACAGCCTCCTCCTCCCTACACCCGCTAATGTCTCGTCGTGGATACATTAAATGTTTAACCCTAAAAGGGCCGGGGGCAGAATCCACCCCCAGACGTTTCTCGCGATATGTCCACAACACGCAAAGCAGTCGTCGCGGCGTTTCAGGACTTTTTCTTTCGAATCTCACGCATCTTCGCGACGTTAGGCATGCGGTTCCGTAGTTGCGCAATATTTCGTACTTGCACGTCTGTATAATGTATAATTTCAATACAAAATGTGTTTTCAGCCTAAATTTATAAATCTATGAATATTTTTAGTTTTACTGATTGAAATTAATTTATTTTATGCTGTTAATGATCGCAAAAGTGTCCCCGACAAATTTCATTAAAAACAATAAAAAACGACAGGTAAAACAAAGAATACATAAGAAATCTAAAATACAATAAAATACATAACAAATTTAAAGTACAATAAAATACATAAGAAATCAATTTTGATACCGATTTTTTAATATTTTTTTAAAGAATACTGGAAAGAGTGTCTAGACCAAAAATTGGCAATTTTTTAGCTTTATTTAATGATTTAGAGCAAAATTCTGATTTCACGCATAAATTAGCATAATTAATTAATGTGAAATTATTTCGGAGCATTTAATTATACAGTTTTGTAGATTACGTGGACGGTCGAGATCTCGATGGGGGGGGGGGGGGCAGAATCCACCCGGCCCTTCTGGGGTTAAATTGTAACCTCTGGAGCTTTAGTGTCGAAGCTGCTTGTTTCATATTAATTTTAGCTCTCCAAATTACTTTACAGCGCTCTAGCGCCATTTTATTTTGAATGTTGAAAGTCAGGCTTTAAGATTCAATCGGTAGGGAGCAGGCGCCACGAACTGAGTAATCCTGCAATCATTGGTAGAGTTATGCGGTTCATATTTGGGCTTCAACTAGATTAAAGGATCAAAAAGACATTGGGCATGATATCCATGATCAATCCAGCCATATGTGGCTGCAGTAAACCAGACACCACCATGATGTGATACATATAAACAGTCACTGTGGCGTAGCGTGAGTCCAGCGATTTAAGGGGCACTAGTGTCAAAAGAGGGGGGGGGGGCACCGGTCTAAGGAAGAATTGTGCGAAACATGTCAATAGAGTGAGGAAAAGGTATGGGTCGCATCAACCATCTACCCCTTTTTTGCTCCCCCTTTCGTGATTCGATTGAGAAAGGGCTACGCCACAGCCTGGAAACCTTTTTTGCGTTATGGAAGTCATTGAACATGCTCAAAAGATCAGAAGATCATATAGATTTACAAACAGATGCGATGCAGCCCAAAACTTCGATGGAAATGTTTTATGATGCTTTTCATTAGAAGTCTGAAATATTGCCCCCTTCCTAATTTCTTTTTTAACTTAACTTAATACTTGCTTGCTTTTTTTTCGTCTTTGGGTATTATTCTTTTTAAACTGTGTCTCATTTAGTCATTTTGAGTATAAAGACTAATGAAAAAAAAAAAACCTTATGAGGACAAAATAAAGAAATTTCTCGTATGGACGCTTTCTGAATTCTCCTGCATTCTTCACCGATGACCTGTTACAATTATCCCTGCATGACGTATGTAAAAATGACTTGGATTCTTGACCGATATGAATTTTTCATTGTTAGGTCTTAGACAAGGATTAAATTGATGATTCAGCACTTGTAACCCAAAGATTTTGACCTGTCTGTTATTTAGAAGTTCAAGGTGGACAGTGTTCGCTTTGGAAACACAAAGTGTTTTCAGGAAATTAAAAACGATCTGTCTGTGTAGTATGTCATACTGTGCACAAAATTGTGCCAAAACCTTGTTTCTGTTTAATTCAAGTCAGGATAAGCTTGGACAATACTTACGAATGGCTGGCGATGGTTTATAAGAAAGATACGACCCAAAATACGAATTGCATATCTGTATAAATTTTTCATATGATTTCATGGTGCAAGTTTGCTTTCAGATATTTCTGACTTAAAGTGATACTCAACCACAGATTGTGGACGTTTTAATGCCGCGAGAGGGCACCGTGATCGTTACCTGATCATACCGTTGCCCCGCGGGGCGCAAACCTCGGACAGACTGGTCGCCGCACAACATGTACGCTCCGCCTGAGCTCGAGCTTTCGTGCGAGATTCGGTCGGCTTCGTGCAGTCGAAATGTAATCCCACTTAGTCCAACGGACGCGTTCGACGCCCAAACGAGTGTACGAGTGAATGGGGCTTACGCAATCCTGACTTTCCCCACGGCCGCCTGGTGGCGTATCCCTTTAAGTACGTAAATATTCCAAACATGGCAATTTAACCCATGTATGATGGTTAATGTGGAAGTTGCACCCCATTTTTTTGTTGCTTTGTTTTGTTGTTTGGTTTTTGTTTGTTTGTTTGCTTTGTTTTGTTTGTTTTTTTTTTTTTAATTTGTTTGTTTGTTTGTTGTTGTTTTTTTTGTCTTTTTTTTTGGGGGGGGGGGGGGGGGGTTACCAAGCTTCCACCCTTACATCCCGATATTAGCAAGTTATGATGATTTTACCGTAAAGTAAAGGGGCCTTACGATGTATCTTGATTTTTTTTTTTAATAGTTGGTTAATTTGTTACAACGTAATCTAATTAATGGACTCAAAGAAAACGTAATGATGGCGTATAAGAAACTTCGTGTCCTCATGACACACTGGTAATGAGTTACTCATCACATGGGCAGGTGAAGACTTCCCCAACCCAGAAAATAAGGTCATAAGGACATGACAAATTAATGATAGGCCTAACATGCCTAATGAGCGAGAGAGAGAGAGAGAGAGAGAGAGAGAAGGAGGAAGTTATGGAGGGAGAGAGTAGGAGAGGAGAAAGGGAGGAGGGAGAGAGTAAGAGAGGAGAAGGGGAGGAGGGAGAGGGAAGTAAAGAGAGAGTAAGAGAGAGGGATGGTAGAAGGAGGGGGAGAGAGAAAGAGAGAGACGCAGAAGTTGAGAGAGCCGTGGTGATAGAGGGGGAGAAAACTGGATTGAAGGACGGTGGGAGAGATTGCCATAAAGATGATTTCAGGGGCATTGCTAAACAATTTGAATGGGGGTGTTGGACCAACAGGCCTACACCCCCATTGTCGAAACCGTTCAAACGAATAGAGAAAAGGAGGTAACGAACAGATTATCATCATTATTTTCTAGATTAGCCGACTGGGATCAGCAATAATGATAATCATTTGCCGACAGAAAATTTTAATGGGGGTGGGGTCAGTGGGGGGAGAGTAAAAGTAAAGTGGGGTGCGGAGTAAACTGAAACAAAACTTATTGATAATGCTGAATTACGGAATTATGTTTGTCATGACTTGTATGACTAATAAACGGGGAAGGATATTTTTCCCCTGAGTGCGTCCTCATTTTTCATCGGATGCTGAACGTCAACACAAAATGCTTATCCGCCAAGATCGAATAACTCCATCGGGAAAATTATCAGGTGAATCTCCAGGAACATTGTGATTACGAATTTGAGGTTACTTGAAGTAAATTCTTCATATAGGGCCTTCTGCGTTATGTGATATGTAACTATGATTGTTTTGAAGGAGTTTTTAAGCATAACCAGTGATACGATTGAATTAGAGAAGTATCAAAGCTGTGATACGGATCTCTGGCACCGTGATAATTATACCTGTATAGGAACAGGGATGAGCAAAACATGGATATCATTAAAGTGGATATGGAGCAGAGGAAATAAAAAATAATAATAATTAAAACAATCATATAAATCATAATGAATACTGCAATAACAATATCTACAAGAAAATGGCACTACTTCAAATTATACTTTGTTGATTGGATAGTGATAATGATGATATCAAGCGGAAGATGGTGATGAAAAAATAGAAGGAGGAGGAGGAAAAAAGAAGAAGAAAAAAAGAAGAAGAAGAAGAAGAAGAAGAAGAAGAAGAGGAGGAGGAGGAGGAAGAAGAAGGAGAAAAAGAAAAATAAGAAGAAAGAAAGAAAGAGGAGAAAAAGAAGAAAAAGAAGGAGAATGGAAAAGAAGATGACGATGATAATGAGGATGAGGATGAGGAAGAAGGAAAACGAGAAGACATGACAAATACAGATAACTGAGTACTAGAACTTAATTTTCATTCAAAACAAGCGGACATGGTGACTAACGATCCCTAGATTTCATACTATGGACCAAAAAAATGTTATTCCATGTTACTTACGATCTTTTCATTAAAGGAAATTTGCAATCTCCGTCTTGTCAATATCATTGAAAACCATCAGCGGGAAATGTATCAGAAAGGGGATGTCGCTCGAATGTTTTGAATGGGGAGGAGATGAACCTCATATGCTTACGAATTGACTGAATATCTTCCAAATTTGAAACAAAAAGGAAAAATATCCTCAGACTTGTGAAGATTTCAACTAGATTCAGATTTGCTTGTGAAAGTAACGGATTCATGGACAATCCTTATCGGCCGGGGGTGGGGTACACCTTCTGCGTCAATGGTAAGTTTTGAAGGTCTCACAAATACACGGGATGTAGCAAACGTGGCATTGGTGAAACGAGTAGTTGAAGAAGAGCCAAGACAAATAGAAAAAAATTAAGGAGCAGACATGGACTTCACAAGGACATCAGGTATGCCATTGACGGCTGCAGGTAAGAAAGGTCAAACGATCACCGATAGCCATCGTCTGCTCTCAAGTGTGACGTAAACTTGGCAAAGTTACGATTCCCGCCAAAAGAAAATTAACAAGGAGAGTTTGTTTTTATTGGTGTCGCATGGCGGCCTTTATCCGAATACATCCTGAATGAGGCATCTGTAAACTGCTTCCTCACTTTGCAAAAATAAAAAAAACAAAAAATAACTGTTGATGTGATCGGAAGGGATGTGCTGTTGAATAAATAAGAGACATGGGCTGTCTCCTTCAATTGTTCGTGAATTGTCGTTTTTCTTCAAATCAAATTTCCGCATTATGTCACTTCGGTTTGAGAAAGTGAATCCCAAGTAGTAGACAAAATGATGACGAGGCTCTGTCATTTTGGCAGCTGTGAATAGTGATGATGGTGATGAGCAGTGTTTTGAAAGTAGGCGGATGAATGGTTTATCAAGTTTTATGAATATTGATTAAAAGATTTTCGCGTTTTCATACTTCATGCTGTCGAATGAACTTGAAGCTGAAGGTGATATAAAGTGCCAACTATTATCATTTATTAAACAAGTTCCGAAAAGCGAGAGGGGGTTCCTTGTAATATGCCAAGGGCACAAACTGCTAGCTAATCAGGGATGTCTGGGTGTAGTATGCAAAATATTACGACATCGCAAGACTATGCAAATCAACTTGGATCATAGTACTAATACAAACAGTTATTCTATCATTTATTCCTTTTTCTTTTGTCCTTGGTATTCCTTTGTTTTGTGGGGTATATTCTGTTGTTTGTTTGTTCGTGCATTTTCTTCGTCTTTTCTATTTCTTCCTACTTCTGCTCCTTTCTCTGTTGTAATTTCTCAATCCAGTCTTTTCATACCTCCTCTCCTTCTTCACCTTCTTCATCTTTCTTCGATACTTTCTTTTTCAATTCATCGTCGTCATCATCATCATCGTCATTATCTAAGATCACATTCTTCTGTGTACCCAGCTCTTCCTCTAATTTTCTTCCTTCCGCCTTCCATCCATTTAGAAGTGGACTGCATATTGGTATTATTGCCTTCATTCCATGTACTTAACAGATTTAAAACTTAAAAGATATTTGGTAGTATAGCTGAAATATATTTATTGGTAAAAGATGAGGCATTCAAACCCTCCTGCATAACTATCGAATTAAATCAAGCTTTCAAAGTTTCTCTTGTCATTTGAGATGATGCAGTATTGATGCAAGGTTTTATTTAATTTCATTTTCCCAATACAAAGCAATATGATTTACAAAGTACAAATTCATGAAATGAAAAAGGAACCTACTGGAAAGCACAGGTTGTTTTTGTAGGTTCCCAAGAATAAATATAATATTAAGATTTATTATCTTTTATATCATGGAAGATTGGAAGTGAATTGCAAATTTGAATTGCAAAATTCCACGATTCCAGTAATTATGTTCTCCAGTAACATCGAAATAAAGAAGACATCGAATTCGTCATCCTATTATTTTTTGTTTCTATATCGTTAAACTCTAGGACTTTGCTTACCCGATAATCTACAACCCTGAGGTGACAAAAGAAATATATAAAAGCTGTTTGACTTTTAATTCAGTCGGGATTTGGATATAGGGTGACGAGAGATGATTTTGTTTTATTGGGGGCATTTTCTAATTCCTTCAACATGTCCAAAGGCCATTAAAGTGATTGTTCCAAGAAGTGGTATGGATTCATATTTCTTTTTAGTTTTGTTTCCAACTTGGTACTTGCCTTCTCATTGCTTATCTCAATCAGACCATTGTATAGAGCAAGTTTTGACCAAGGGGTTATCACAAACTTCCATAAAAATTATGTCCCTATTCAAACCTATATAAATTTCTCATCGATTGTTTGATAAGTTTTCGGCAAACTTGTCGGTAAGTGTGGTACGACAGATCGACCGACATCCCATTCAAAATATAGTCGAGTGACACAGATGTGTGCTACATAGCAAACAGTGAACTCTTCAGCAAAATCACTAGGTGTTCGTCTTAGTTGATTTTCAGAGAAGATTGTAAAATTCCAGGTAAATTGCATTGTACTACCAAATTAGCGCCAACCCTATAGGTATGCACGACACGAAACACTTTGATTCGTGCATGTCTTCCTCGATCTGATATCGTGTTGCATGGGGCGAATGGACCCCGTACTACGACTGAATTACAGGTTATTCCTTTGACAGCGGACATATTACAAACCCAAACTGTCCCACATCGGTTGGCTATACCGTACTTTTAAACGTTTCATCAAGAGAATGGTGATAACTGTTATGTTAGTTAATTCACCCGCCAATAAACACAGTGTACCTTTTTTCAATCTGCAAAGTTTTCACTCTGTCAGTATTCATCTAATTCTTTACTACGGCGCTATTTTATTACAAACTTTTAAGTTCTATAGAGGATTGCGTAACTTTTCGTAAGCATTGTTATCATTAAAAATCGATTGAGTTCCCAATAAATCACGGGGATGATTTGGTTGTTAGGGGTAAATTATTAGAAAGAAATTATTAGAAAGAATACAATAAAGAATGGATTTGCCGAACATGCCGATTGGTGACTTCGGCAAAAACCCCTTACTGTTTCACCGATCGACCACTTCAGCAGAGTAAGAGTGAAAATCTTGGCCACATGAGATCTTAAAGTTAAAGTATAATATGTAAAGATTTACAGCCTTGTTTGATCAAGTTGTAGTTTTCGGCTTATCCATTGCCGCACGCGTTGCGCCAGTCAGAATCTGATTGTAAAATAATCGCTGTATCATGAGAAGTGCGCCTAACTTCGTTACGACACGACTGCTTCAATAATTTCATATTTCGTTGTATTACCACCATTCTGTATTACAGATTGAGAAGTATTCCGCAATGTTGTACCGTGACCATCGATTGTAACACGCTCGCCCATTGGGGGGTTAACGCGCCTAAGGAATCCAATTAGCCAGTGGACTCTTTTCTTATAGAATTACTTCTCGAAAATCCCGCTGCGTCACTTCGCGTGTGAATTTTTCCAACTGTGCGTCACTGCGCGAAACTTCGAATCGAGTGCAGTGTCTAGATTTGAAGAGGTCAAAGCTCTTTCGAGAAGTCAAAGGTTCAAGGTTAAAGTACTATGATACGTAAGGGAGGTAAATAAAAACAATTGAGGGATAAACAAAGAAGTAAGAATATCATGGAGCTCAAGACTGCATCCTAAAATAGCAAAAACAACATGGATATGTTTTCCCATCACATTCTTAACTTTTAGTGTCTTGCTGATAGTGGAAGGAGCAGACAAGACTATATCCGTTGACGACTGTTCCTTCTAAAAGGTTGAAATAAAGCTCACAATCGCTGCAGTAATCGGATTTCACGAATTTTAGCCGTTAGAGCTACCGCTATAGGTGATCTAAGGCAAGGAAACTTCACTTTGTAGCTCAATTTCGTTTTCTGCGTCTTTTACGCTGTAGCTCATAATGCCCGTCACACGAGAGACATCGTTTGCTGACGTAGGGCTGCGTCAGCCAATGATCTAGTACTTGCAGGGCTACTTGTTGGTGACATCGTTCTAAAAGAGATTCAAAAAATGAATTGCTTGATTAGCGTAGGTAATAATGCAATAGAAAAATGACGCCTCGTATGCCACTTGATGCGTCAATTGCCTGTCGTAAGATGGCGTCAGTGAATGGCGTATACCAGTGCCGTATATAGATAGAGTCTGGCCAACTTGGCTCCAGGTGGGTAACAACATGGCGTATATTCCTTTGTTAGGTAAGCTTGCAACAAAGGAATATATGCCATGTTGTAACCAACTGAAACCGAGTTGGCAAGACTCTCTCTATATACGGCATTGTTGTACACTTGCTGGTCCATATGAGAGTGGTATCGTTTTGAAAGTCAATTGAAAATCAAAAGGGCTAACAATGTCTTTAATTACTGGTGTATGGTCTAATTGCCTTTACAGGCTCGAACATAGCGCTAGTAAAACGCAATCGAAATTACGCCCCGATTGTAACGGGCATAATGACATGTACGAATTATAGTTTCGTCATTAAATCATGAAATATATTTCAAGGCCACAGAAGGGTATTGAAAATGACAGAATCGTGAAATAATTCTCAGTCGTGAAAGTTATGTCATTTAAAGTAATATTGAATGCTTCGATGAATTGGTAAATTTTGGAAAAAGCATTACGCTATATTTTGATTTCATAACACTTTCCAGACAAGCAACAAACTTGTCACATCATGACTGCCATGGCTTACCGGTTATTCAGGTCTTTCTCTCAAAGTGGTGACCCAACATTTATTCGTTTGTTGATTGATTTTATTTCTGCGTTCAATAGCATGATACAATTTATCTAAACACATTTTCATACATTGACAATTTACTTCTAAATTCAAAGGAAATCTGTACCCTATATGGGAAATTAACATTTTACAATTAACAGAATTTGTGAGCACAGGAGACCGTCATCATGAGCGAGTTGATTAATGCCGATGACGGCCTCTTTTGCTCTGGACTTTATTTCGTCAAAGCTACAAGGTTAGGGTACCAGTTAGCTTTGAGGTTATGTTTAGGATAAGGATCGGAGTTGAAGTGTATTGTTTGGTCTCGGGTGAAAAGGAAGTTTGTTAAGGTCGGAAATTGACCACTGAGCATAATTTCGCCGGAGCATCTGTCGTAGAGACCTCAAATTACCCAGCTGACGCTATGTCACTGTCTGTGAACATGATTAATACGTTCCAACTTCATCTCTTTCCTCTGCAGCAATTCATGAAAAAGTACAAATACCTCGAAGACCTTACACCACCGAGTCAGCTAGTCGCATCTCAGGGTGATAGCCAGCGGTCGTCGCAAACGTACACGACCACGCCGAGCAAGAAACGGGTGATGTCGAAGCTAAGCCAACTCCAGAATTACCTCCGTGTCCCCGTCACCGGGCGCCTTGACGATGTAACCGTAGAGGCAATGCGACGACCACGATGTGGCCGACCCGACCCGGAGATTGCAGAGCTTAACGGCCTGGACGAGGAAGACGTGAATGATGCGGACAGAGGCGACAATGGAGGTAGACGGAGGAAACCGACAAGACGGCGGCACAAACGATACGCTCTTGCAGGCGACAGGTGGAGTAAGAAACACATCACATACAGGTAGGTCATGTAGGTAGAACTATCAATTTTGAAAGCAGTGAGAAATGCATGTTAATGTTATCAAGCATATAACATTTATATAAGGACAAGCAAAGCACAAATAAAACACAAACTGATGCATTTAGGCACCCGTTAAATCTTTATCTCTGAAATTGCAACCTATTGGTATCTATAAATCATGTAAATGATAGCAAAATTGATTTTAAAAATGAATATGCAGGTTGGAAAAGTTACTACATGTATAATGAAATAATTATATCCAAGCATGAATCCAACATTTTTGATACGATTTTAGAGTCGAAAGCTACCCGACCAGCGTTTGGATTCCTCGGAGGAAAGTCCAGGACTCAGTCTCGAGGGCGTTACAGATGTGGAGTGACGTAACCCCTCTTGATTTCAGAATGCTCGACGATTGGGATATTGACGACGAAGACGCAGACATATACGTGTCGTTCTCGAAGTACCGTCATGGCGATCCTTATCCGTTTGACGGGCCAGACGGCACGATCGCCCATGCGTACCTTCCGAATGGACAGTTCGGCAGTCTGGACGGCGATGTTCATTTTGACGACTCGGAGTTCTTTTCCTACGATGGTGACTCAGGTGATTGCAATATTTTCTAAAAAGAATTAGCCCAAACCATGCAATATGAATATGCAGCCACCCTCTCAGCACATACAGGAATCGCTAGGGGTACGGTGTACAGGTGCAACATCTATCCAACTTTTGACAAATCAGTCATTTTTGTCACCAAATTTATATCCTACCAGTGTTGTAAAAAAAAATCCAAACAACTAATAGTGATTAAACCATTTCAAATTTTAGGAATGGATTTCCTCAGGGAAATGCACTTTCACCAGTCCATTTTATAGTGGTCAGGCATTTTACAGTGGTCATTATAAAACGGGTTCAAGAATGTAGCCATCCTGATTGGTCAAATAACACCATGTGACCGTGCAAAAAAAAGTGATAACACACGGCAAAAAGGCTCTAAACCACGGCTGAGCTGCGCGTACGCGTACCTCAGGTGCGTGCAAACTTAAAACGCAATGAAATCGCGTAGTTTAATTGTCATTTTAGCGCAGGGATTCAATGCGCGCACTGAAACGCGCATGACTGTTGTTGGCTGTGCTCCTGTGATGTCATCCAGGAAAGCAAATGGCAGCCTCCATGACTGTGCGACTCTTGGCGTTTCTATTGGGTTCGTAACCATTTTTATAGACTTCATAATCATATTGCCGACCCTTTTATAAAACTATTAATACATGGTTGTGAGTTCGTGCATTAGTGCGATCTGACAACACGCAGGTTTTTATCGTGGTGTCAAACACACTCGGCTTGTGCCTCGTGCGTAGAGTACACCACGATAAAAACCTTTGTGTTGCCAGATCGCACCAACGTACTCCCAACCATGTATTAATAGTATATTAGCCTGCATATATATCAGATTTGCTTTAGAAAAAAAAAATTCCCCATGACTTTCACGGTTTTTTCTCCCAAAAATGTTTGGTTCTCTCCTAAATGACCCGTCCTCAACTTCATCCGTCCCCTTTCCAGTACCTCCTCCCATTCCTTTTCCTCCTTAATTCTCCTCCTCCTCCTGGCTCCTTCTTCTCCTCCCCCTCCTCTCCCTCCCCTTCCCTTCCTTTCCTATTCCCCTTCTTCTCCCTCCTTCTTCCTTTTCGTGTCTTTTTTTTTCTTGCCCCTGCATTCTTCCCTCTCTATTTCTCCCTTTCCCCCTCTCTTGCTCCTCCCCAACCCCCTCTCTCCCTCTCTCTTTCTCTCTTACTCTCTTAGTCTCTCTCCGTCTCTCTTTCTCTCTCTCTCTCTCTTTCTCTCTTTCTCTCTTTTTTTCCCATTTAATTTCTCCAGTCTTAATGACCGTTATTTTGTACATACTTGTGTCCATGATACAGGGTATAATCTATTCAAAGTGGCAGCCCATGAGCTTGGACATAGTCTCGGCCTAGAACATTCGCACGTTATGGGTTCGATCATGGTCCCAGACTATGCGGGCTTCAAAGGAGACGACGACGAGTTTAAACTGGGCGATGACGACATTAGGGCGATACAAGTACTATACGGTAAGTTGGCTATACGGGAAGTTGGCTGATATTCAATACCCATGTACTAAGTAATTTGATTCAGTTCTTCTACCAAACATATGGGGTGTTGCAAGAAAGTTGCAATCAATTGCAAATTGTAAAGCAAATTAGAACAACCATTCTGAATGGTTCAGGGTCTGCCCGTTCAAGAAGATGCGCTTGCAACAATGATTTTGATTGGTCAGTACCGATCAGTTGCAACTTGCAATCAATCGCAACTTTCTTGCATCACCCCATTAGTGTGCACGACATATTCAATCGCTTGAAAGTAGTCAATTCAAATTGGTGAAACAAGCCTTAGTGTTATTTGTTCAAGCTGGCCACGGGCAACCTCCTACCCCCCCCCCCCCCCCGAATGTTTAGAATGGTACGGTGGGGCTGTGGAAAGAAACTTGCTAAAAAGCTTGCCATGTTTGTTTACAGACGTTCCACGAGACCCCCCCCCCCCCCCCCCCCCCCCCCCCCCCTCCCGATAAGGGGCAATCCTCCAGTCTCAAATAAGCCTGACAATGTTGAAGAAAAAAACCCCGGAAAATCAGACTCGGTGTGAGTGATATGTGGAAGATTGATTGTCACGTCACACTCCATCACGGTAATGCCCTGACCAAAGTTGAATATTTTCTCTTTTTCAGGTGATCCAACTAAACCTCGCTACAGAGGCAACCCAAGAGCGGAATGCAACAAGGCTTTTGATGCAACTGCGCTAATTGATGGTACTTTATATTTATTCAAGGTAATTCAGGATATTCTCCTCCTTCTTCTTCTTCTTCTTCTTCTTCTTCTTCTTCTTCCTCTTCATCATCATCATCATCTTCATCTTCATCATCAGTTGACATTCTTGTTGTATATCATGGATATAATCTAGACTATTGTTACAGTGTTGTTATTTTGGTGGGGTTTCTCTCTCTCTCTCTCTCTCTCTCTGACTCTGTTCTCTGTTGTATTTGTCAAGCTCTAGGTATTCAGTGTGAGTATTCTCTTTTCTGTATTTACTGTATTTGTATTCTTCGGTATCTTTGTTACCTTTGTTAACCTTGTTCTATGGACCTCTGCTCTGTGCACTTGAGTCTGAAATAAATCTTGAATTGAGTTACACTGTTGCACCTATTGCTTATAAGATCCCCTGTGGTAGTCAAACGTGCAGGCAAGGCCGGCGCCCATGAATAAAAAACTATTGTGCTAAGTTGGCTTTAAGGAGAATACTCCTGAATGCTAACTTTTTATCATTTTAAATAACTTTAATTGAATATATGATTCACTTACAAATGGAGATAATAGGGAAAACTTATGAAAAGAAAAATGCAAAAAAACTTGCGTTGGCCGGGAGTCGAACCCGGGTCAATTGCTTGGAAGGCAACTATGCTAACCGCTATACCACCAACGCTTGCCGATGGTAATATGTGGAACTTATGGTATATATAAAATATATGGCAATTCATTGATTGCATTTGAACGTTCCTATGTACTCATGCATGACAATGATTATTCTTATATAAATGCATCCTATGTTAATAAATATGTCAAGTAATTTTAATGAAAAAAAAACAAAAACAAGAATGAGCTTACTTGCACTATGGTATCCTCAAGGTTAAAATTAACCTGAAAACTCGCGCTACATAATATTACCGTAGAGGGCGACAATCCAAAAGGTTGTTCATTCTTTACATTCATTCAAAATGCTATGTATCCGCTTTGCTGAGTATTCGAATTCGTGAAGGCATATAATGTACGTTTATACTTCGTAGGCCTGATATAATAAATTGTGATCGAAGTTCTGTCAATATGAATACACATCAAGATGCTTCGCATTAATGATTGCATCAATTTCACACCCTTTCTTTGATTACTAAATAGCCAGGGCCCTTTCATCGCTACAAATCAATCGTCCTATCAATTTTGTGGCAATCATTGATATAACCTCCTCCTATAGAGTGCGACTAATATGAAATTATATATGATATGAAACTCGATTATTCGGAATGGATCAATTGCAGTGGCTTTATAAATTACTGATTTAAAAGTAACACGGGGCCCAGTAGTGCATGGAGAGAGCAGGAAACCCTTTTGGGGACGGTGGGGATCGAGAACTCCCCCCCCCCCCCCCCCCCCCCTCCTCCTTACTATGTCTCTGATTTAAATTGTTGTGCGCCGTTCCCCCCCCCCCCCCAAAAAAAAAATAAATAAATAAAAATTAAAAAAATAAATAAATATTTATGTGTCCTAGTTAGGCAGTCCCACGTATACCCTCATTAACCCCCCCCCCCCCCAATAATTAAGAGTTCATTGTCATAATACCGTGTGATGAATATTGTATCGAAATGTCTAATATGAAATGTCATTTTATTTATTTTTAAGTCCTTTTTTTCTAATGTGTGTCGTCAGGATCGACGTTTCTGGCGATTGAAAAGGAAAGGGAAACTCATGTCACCAAAGAAGGGAGAAAAGATTGCACGAAGATTTTCGAAACTGCCACATAAGATTGATGCTATCTACCAGCGCAAAGATGGCCATATTGTAGCGCTTAAAGGTAGGCTATTTTCTTTCTTATCCGAAAGCGGCAGACATTATCTAACCAGTCGCAGAGGCACTTTGTAAAATAGATTTTTTTTTAATATTCTTTTTCTAGTTAACTGTTAGGGTTAGCCGTGGCGTAGCCAGGATTTTGTAAGGGGGCAAAAAATGAAGGTCTGCCAACTTTGGGGAACTCTGCTTGAAATGCTTGGAGGGAGATCCGTATTTTTTTCTTGTCGCCATCCCTCCAAAAGTCGCTCAGTGGGGGAGGGGAAGGGGGTATCAGATGTTTTCCTCCATAATTATCTGAAAAGAAAAAAAATCGACGGTATTGCCCCTTCCCCGCCACTGCCCGATAACCCTTTTTTTCATCAAAAGTTGTCAGGGGCAGTCTCCCCCCCCCCCCCCCTGCACCCCTTGAGGGTTAGGGTTAATGCTAGGGTTGCATACTATTTATACTGTTTGCAAAATGTATTAATATGCAAATTATATAGCTACCTTAGCTACATTACGTTAGAGGTTATTTTTTGAAATATGCCTCAATGATCACTGGTTAAATAATGCCTACATGTACCATCTGAAAAGGATACAATTCAAAGAATGGCAAGATTCTAAATCATAATTCTCTACTGGTCAATAATGTTACAATGTTACAATAATGTTTTACCTAGAAATTGATAATCAAGGGCGGAATGCTTTTCATATGGGGGATGTTTAATGGCTGGCCATCACCGCTCAAAGAAATTGACACAGAAAATGATATTTTTTCTCCCTGGGCCTTCAAGTGGGGGCAGGGGGTATTACGCCAAGTTCACCATGTGGTGGATACGACAATGTTAAACTATTGTGATAGATAGATCTACTGAGATAGGCCAATTGTTATTGCATTACTTCTACAACGAGCCTATTTTTATTATGTTGATTCAGTTGAAAAAAAAAAACACCTGATGATGGTGAGGACTGTTGGGGGTTGTTTGTTTGTTTGTTTGGGTTTTTTTATCAAACGTGCACCGCCTATTTTTTTTCTTTACTCTTGTCGACAGGCCATATGCACTGGGTTTACAAGGGCAAGACGCTGTTGCCAGGCTACCCCCGTTCCGTCCGGTCTCGCAACATGCCTGGCCATGTAGATGCAGCGCTACATTTCAGGGCTTACAATAAGACATACCTCTTCCGAGGGCCTTATGTTTGGCGGTATGACGAGAAGAGGGAGTATGTGGACGCTGGATTCCCGACGTTTACGAAGGACATCTTCGTAGGGATACAGACGCCGATAGGTGCTGCCTTCCAATTTACTGATAGTGAGTATAATACCACCAGCTTCTTTCTCATCGTCTTGTTTTTTTGTTTTTTTTTTACTGCATCACAATCACAACCTGATCAAGATCGCCATTCCTGGCAACAGAATTATCTTTATTCCATGCAGGGACTTGAATCCATTTTAAGTGGAATTGTTGGGGGGGGGGGGGGAGTTGGTGGGGTGGGGTGAACAACATTGATCAAAAGTACACACACTGCATCATTGCGATGCATAGTTTCATTTTCGTCTATTGACAGCATACGGCATCAAAGGGATATACGCACTTCCATAATGGTCAAAAAGGTGAAGATGCCACCACTCCTAGAAAGTATTTCCTTTGACATTATCATTAATCATTTGCCACTCTCCCCCATGATCATTTCACTCCTATATATTTCTTGACCATAATCATTATTGTCTCGTTCCGGGTTTCGAAAGATTACAAATAAAATTAGAATTATGATGAGAAAACATTTTTCTTTTAAATTCCGAACATTGAATATTGATCATTATCAAGGAAGAACATGAGTTCAATATGAAATCAAAATATTTTTTTGTTGGGGAAAGTGTGCAATATGTATATGTTTATAGTCATTGAGGGGGCACTGGCAACATGGTGTGTGTGTGTGGGGGGGGGGGGGGTCCAGTCTTACTCGGAAAATTCAGTGCGACTTTACGAGGTCACTTATTAGAAGGAGGGTGCGAGAGGTGGTCCTTTCATCTTTTTTCGTCCTTTTCCCTTTCCTTTTTTTTCCCTCTCTTGTTCTCTTTTTCTTCCTTTTTCCTTCTTTTTGCGATTCGATTGGACGGGGGGGGGGGGCACTAGCCCCCGTTCCCCCTGTATGTACGCCACTGCCTTATTCTTTCCTCTCCTCTTTTTTTTTTCTTCTTTAATTTGCAGAAAATAATTATTTCGTCCAACGCAAGAAGTATCAGAAGTACAGCACAGAACACCGTAACGCCGACCCAGGGTATCCACGCTACTTCGGAGAAGACTTTATCATGTGTACAAACAACAAGAAACAGTGATTCTTCCTGAGCTGAAACTATACACTCGATCGATGAAAACTTTGATTTTCACAATTCACTAATTGTACTGAATATAATTTATGCATTGCTTTGAAAATCAACATGCTCATTGCATCGAGAGAGGGAAAATAGACATGACGGATTGTGACTGCACTGAAATTGGATGAAGTTTGCAAATAGACAATAATTCTTTTCCAGATTGAACACCCAATTTTCCCCCTTTTTAACTGAACGATGGAATGGTACGTGCACAGATGACGATAATAGTCATTAAGTCTTCTTTCTTGTTCTTTCTATTCAGCTTTAGTCTTAATGCTATGGGATCAAGTGAGTTATACGTCTCTTTCTTGTTTCCTTATTTCATTCAGTTCCTTTCTCGTCTCATCATTTTCTCAAGAGTTTTATTAAATTAATCTCTTCGTGTTTTGAGGCATGCACTCATGCAGTCACCCATCCCCGGGGTATAGTAACATGATTGCCGAATGATGGATTCTTCCTTAATTCCATCCTGCCATAATTCAGTTTACTATGCGAACAAACTAATTTTTCATCGGCGACTGTAAATAATGTTCTGTTCCATCAAAAGAAAAGTACTTCGTGACCATTTCGGGGACCCTTCCATCATTTATCGCTTCCTTTTTCTGTTCTTGTATCCCACACAAAGATGGCGATGTTTAACTTCATAATATCTGCTCAGGGGCATTGCCTAAAGGGTATAATACAAACTTTCCCTCACCTGCTATCAGTGGGCAAATTCGTAATTGTCACAAATTATTATTCTTTTTATAGCCTTGTAGCCATATTGAAATGTTATGGTGTATTTTGGGGCTTGTTAGCACGTTTTTGGCTAAACTTGGAAAATAAAAGGCATCACCCCTCCCCTGTTCACGAATTTTGTACCGATACCAATGTTCTGTCGTCTGGAACCCACGCATAAATCTTCATTGTTCTACCCACATCTCTCAGACAGGGGTGTATCCAGGGGGGCGCAACAGGCGCCCCCCCCCTATTGGCCGTCGTAAAAAAAAAAAAAAATCCTCATACCAATTGAAAATATTGTTCATTAAATAGGCTTCAAAATTGGTCACATATAGCACTATTTTTCATCTCAGCCCTTCTTCAGAAGCAAAAATTTTCCAAAGACCCCTCCCCCATGACGGCGATTAAAAAATTTCTGGCGCCCCCCCCCCCCCCTATTGGGAAATCCTGGATACGCCACTGTCTCAGAAATCCTATACCGATGTAGCAAAGGCTGACTAATACTTTTTGAAATTGTATTTTCGAATTCAAACGAGGGTTTTCTTGTCAGGATGACAATATGCATCGACGTTGATGAAGCGTTGCATCTATAATGCCACAGTCATACCAACAAGACCGACGTCAGACCGACAACAGACCGAACAAAAAATGACATTGCCACCAATGGCCAAGAATCGGTCGGTTTGGATTCGATGTGGGATCGGCTTGGCGGTGTGACTGCGGTATTAGCCTTGATGACCCATCACGTTGTGGTTGAGAAATTTATGTCAAAAAGAAAGTATTGTATACCACAAAAACGTGCTCTGTTGATGATGATGGTATATTATGGGAAAATGACTATTATCATGAAGATAGCGTACACCTGTTGAACAATTAAGAATCTGATGATGGATGAAATAATGCTGGATGGAGGATGGATTATAACTATAAAAAAAAGTTATGGGAGAAGAAGGAGCAAAAGGAGAAGAAAGAGGAAAGCGAAGGGGGAAATAACATGATGTGAAATACGAAATGAAGAACCAAAGGATATACAGAAGAACGAACGAATAAGAACCTAAAATAGTGGATTGTTGTTTCTCTTCAAAAATTATTAGGCGCTGCGGAACAATTTTTTTCTTTAGTGGGATGCATGATCCTTGCAAAAACAATGAGTTCCCAATGTGGGCGTCAATAATTTAGCTAAACTTCCTCTCCACCTCTCTGTATGTAATATACAGATGAATAAAGTATGGTAGCTGTACAGAGTGATACAAAGTCTGGACCGAGGAGGTATAGGTCTGGACTATGTGTTTTTGTTTTTATTCCAGCCCTCAAATCACATCTGTTTTAACATTCTTGCCAGTACGATCCTGAAAACAACCCCCTTGCATGCCCATCATTTTCTTGTTTTCCTGCGTATACTTTGATTTAGAAAATGAAATCAGTGGGAGAAAAGGGTTTGGTGCCCTATGGAGTCGGTCATCAATTATCCTCCATCTGCAAAGCTCTAATTTATTTTATGGTTCAATAATATATTTCCCTTGCAAAAATCACGATATACATAACGCATGTATGGATTTCGTATTTTGAAATTCGGTTAACCTGATTTTAATGTGTATATTTTCCTCTGTTTTATACATAATCAGAGAGAAAGGTGTGTGACTCTACGAAGATATCAGTCTCGTGAAATGGTCAAGTGATTCATAATGATGATATCATTTTCAAGTTTATCATTTTAATTATGAACGATGAACTAGTATACACAAAAGTGGCAAATTTTGATCTTGTCATTCATATATCGGAGAGTTCTTGAAGTAAAGTGTTAGTGTTGATTACTGTTGTATTCATCTAGTGCCCATGTTAGAAGAAAAGGAAACATCGCGAATACACGTTTAATGCTAGCACGATATTTATTTCATTTTCAATTTGTTTAGGGAAATATATATTCAAATATTTATTTCCAGGAATGATTACAAGCAAGTTTAGAGGCTGATAGACAATACTGAAAATACCGAGATCTGCTATTTTTAAAAGTGTAAATATTATATGACATAGAACGAAATTACATTTGTACCTTATATTGTTAATGAGGTAGGTTTGGAGGGCAAGAGGAAAGCACTACAGTTTTTAATTATCTTCAGTATTCATATGATTTTACTGTATAGTTAGCACATTTGTGTAGCGATAGTGGTTAGTTCATGTTAGTTAATGTGCGACTGAAATGTCAAATTAGTAAGAGGTTTAGGAATCATTGTTATGAAATTATATTTTTATTGATGTTATAGATCCAGCGTAATAATTATTATATGCATACGTTTTTGAAATCTCGTTTATTACTACAAAAACATCACATTTCATAAAAATGGTACAGTATTTTTGTCTATTCCATACTATTTGGAATGGAGCGTGCATGGTCCGCCAAGGTCACACTAATGATTATCTTTATTCTTAAAAAGTTTGCAACAAGCATGCATGACCAGTACGCTGCTTAAAGGGGTACTCCAGCCTGAAATTAATATGACTTGAATAAATAGAGTAAAATTAAACAAACAAATCACTGAAAATTTCATCGAAATCTGATGAAAAATAATGAAGTTATGGAATTTTTAAGTTTTGCATTATTTTGGTAAAACAGTTATATGCACGTCATCATGAATATGCAATGAGTGAGCTGATGATGTCATATCCCCACTTTTTCTTTTTTATTTTATTACATGAAATTGAAATTATTAAATTTTTTGCTCCAAGCCTATAACTAAAAGGACTGACCCCTTATTCAATGTGTAAGTTCATCATTGCTGTAACTTTTTTGTTACAAGGGAAATATTTTTTATAGATATGTATGAAAAAATGAAATAATGAAGATTTCATATAATATAGTTAAAAAAGGAAAGTGGGGACGTGACATCATCAGCTCACTCATTACATATTCATGATGACATGCATAGAACTGTTTCCCAAAATAATGCAAAACTTAAAAATTCAATAACTTCGTTATTTTTTATCGGATTTCGATGAAATTTTCATTGTTTTGCTTGTTTAATTTTACTCTATTCATTCAATTAATATTATTTTCAGGCCGGAGTACTCCTTTAAGAATATTGGCACAAAAAGAAGTCACCTCATCAATTTTTGAAGTACATGTACTTATTATTGTTCTTTGCATCATGTTGCATAGTGTTGTTTTTTGTTTTTTAAACTGTCTTCCGCTTTTACATTAATTTTGTCTCTCTTCTGAACATTATTCTGTCTAGATCAGTATTGACATAAATAGCGCTAAATTTGACAATAAACATGTTGAATAGCGTATATTTTGATCTCTCAGTGAAAGGTCTCAGACCGTATGATACTCTTGATTATTAAAATATTGATTTTTTTCTGTACTCTTGTATGCTGTGTTTTTGTCGTGTTCTTACATTGGTGCATGCAGATTGACAATGGGTGCGTTGCATATTAATCTGGCTACTTTTGAGAAAGCAATACATTTTGCACAATTTAGTAACTTATTAATCAAAAGATCAATTGGGGAGAGGGGAGGAAGATAGGATAAATGGGAATTGAAAGAGAGAGAGAAGGAGAGAGAGCTAGAGAGAGGGGGGCATAGGATGAATGATATTGATTGAAGAGAGAAAAGGAAGACAAGAAGTTAACCATGAGCTGAAGTCCACCCTCACTGGTATTTAGTTGATTTCAATAAAAGCAGAAAAATGAGAGGAATAGATTAGTGAAAGTTTGAGCGAAATCAGTGAAGAAATTAAAAAGTTATGAATTTTTGACGTTGTAATCAAACAAACACGAATTGGCAACTCCGTGACGTATCTTTCGAGCTCCTATCCCAATTGCTAGTTACCATGGTTAAAATAATATTCATAGATATTCATTTTCTCAGTTTATTGATAAAGGCATAGATTTGTTTCCTATAGTTTGTGTGTAAAAACATATTTTCATTGATTATAATCTAGGGTGCATATAACAGGGGTCGCGGAACGTCTTGGAAATTGGAGGGGCTGAGTGGGGGGGGGGGGGGGGGGGGGGGCCAGCTCGCCCGGTTCCGCGGTCCCTGTTCTCTAGAGAAAATGGAAATTTATGTGATTTTTAGTACACGGCAAATGGGAGATGACCTCGCAAGATGCGTCACGGATTGCCAATTCGTGTTTGATTGATTACAACTTCATAACTTAGACTTAGACTCCCCTCGTTTTAAGAAGGGACCGTAAAGAAAGAGAGAGAGAGAGAGAGGGGGGGGGGGGGGGCAATGTATCTGATTGAGGAGGAAACTCGGGACAACAAAAATTTGACAATAAAATAAACACAGAGCCTGTTGATTTGACAGACGACACAGAATTGAGCACAAAAATAATTAGGATATTACAAAGACGGAATTGGACAAAATGACATTATATGACAGGATTCTGATGTGAGTGATTTATGTATAAAGTTAATTATGCCGAGGCAGTGGAGCATACAGGATTATGCAGGGGCCGTCTTGGAAACGTCTTGGAAAGTGGAGGGCTTAATGGGGGGGGGGGGGGGGCTGCGTGTATAACCACATTTTTGCACTGCCATACGTTTGCACGTGTTTACTGAAAAAATTGGGGGACTACAGCCCCCCCCCCCCCCCCCCCCCCCGGTTCCGCGTTCCATGTTATGTGGCGGGAGGATGGCATCAGTTGAAAATTTCTTCGGCATACATGTAAGCAAAATAAAAAAATATATAAGTTTTTTAGTGTGTTTTCTACTCCTAAGTCCTATCTGACAAACAAAAGACAAATGATTGGGGCCTTTTCACTCCAATTCACTCAAAAATTATCTGAGAAGCAACAACTCAAAAAAAAACGGAAAGAGAAAGTTTAGTACTTTTGACTGCGGGTGCCAAGGATTTTTTTTCTCACTGCCCCTGAAAATAACCATGGGCTGCTTCAGCACGGCAACGTGCGCTATTAAACACAAGTTCCACTATTCAGTGACACAACCATTCTTTGTCACCAAGACTTTCCTTTGTGAGTTGAACAACCATCATTCGATGAGTATAACGTACAGATGGCGCTATTCATTTTTATTTTCACAGTCGATTGCGGCTTCCGATAATTTTGGCATAAATGTTGGTATCGATAATCTTATCTTATCTTGATAATTATATCAAGAGATATCTTATAAGATCTTAATAATTTAGCATGATGAAAAAGTAGCAAGATAAAAACTAATAATCAGAACTAGTGGGGAGGGAGGTTGAGGAGAGACAGAAACAAAAAGCATCTAGTTTTAGTTGGATGATGATGATATTTGATAATTAACGATGATGATGATGATGATGATGGTGGCGGTGGTGATGATGATGATAATGATGATGATAATGTTAATGATGCGAGTGTGTGTGAGAGAGAGAGAGAGAGAGAGAAAGAGAGATAGAGAAAGGGAGAGAGAGATAAACACAAAAGGTCCACTGAACTTTTGAGGATAATATTCATCTTAAAAAACTTAAGGATTTTCTTTTTAAATGAACTAAGTTGGGTAAATTACATCAAGAGTTGATCTAGCGGTAACGTCTACGATCAGCTCTCTGCATTCTCAAATAAACTGATTCTAGCTGATCGGACGCATGTTCGAATCTCACGTCTTTCGGATGGTGACGTTAAAGGTTGGTCCCAGATATAAATAATCATATTTGATTGATACACGTCTGTAAAAACCTAATTAACAGCAACATCACTCTTCCAATAATTCCAATAATGGGATGGGGACAGAATCGCCCACTCCCTCTCCCCGGCAGCCAGAGAATCCTGGATACATGTACCCCACTGGTTCATAAAGTAGCTCTATATATGAATAACAACAACCAACAAAAATGGAAGGGAGGGACATTAACGAGAAATATTTTTGTTTAATGATATATTTTTTTTGTCTGCCAAATCAAATACAAATTGTACAAATGATTCGTAGCACAAATTATACATATCATTCATAACAAAACTGGATGCAGTCATTGATATTTTGACTTAAAGTTAAACATTAACTGCAGTAATAAAAGGGGGGGGGAAATGTACATATTTATAAACTATTTAGAAAAACATATTTTCATATACAAGATCAAAGAAAAGTATTTCTGAGAGATTTTTGTTGTTGTTATCCCATCCTCTCCGCCCCCCCCCCCCCGCCCAAAAAAGGAAACCTTTTCTTCCATTATTATACCCGATTGCAAGGAAACGATACTTTTAATAGATTACAAGTATCGATAAGTCAATGTAGAATTGCGCGCGCTCATATCATTTGCAGATCATCTGGTGGTGGATTCCCTTTTGCACGAGAAAATTCCGGATAGACTTGTTTTCGTGCAAAAATGGCCGATTTAGGCGAGAGAGAAGACACCCCTTCACCCCTGAGCCATCCGGTATGTAGTTATAGCGTGAAATGAGACTATGATTGTAGCATTTTGGTCGTCTGTGGTGTTCATATTTGTCTTTGAAAGTGCCGGTGTTTTTTGTACCTTCCACCTTGGCTTTGGCTTTTCATTCATTGTCTGTGCTTGGTCCCATATGTGCATTTCTGTGTAATGTTTTGATGCCTGAAATAAAGTCGAGTGCTGAATTCAGATAAGCTTGTAACAAGTTAGGCCACATCAGCAAGCAATGGTCATATTGACCATTAGGATCATATACATGCGTGTATACTGGGTATTGGGGATACAGATGTAATTTTGTTTGAAATGGAGGTTTTTGTGGGCAAACTGATACTTAAGTTGAGACTGTCTTAAGCACACCACGAATAGTGGTCATATCCACTCATAGGTACATTCCTATACTTCGTGTGTATAATGTAGGCAGTCATACACCTCATCTTTTTAAAACACCACTGCACAAAAGTCACCAATATTCACTCAAAATCGGCATTTAATTTTCAAAAACCGACCCCAAAATATCCAAGAAATACAATAAATTCAACTCACCAATGTTGGAAAAGATATTTACAAAAATGAAATCCGCAATTTACTGTTGATTCTCGCGAAACGAGCTATCGGAGTCATTGTGTACATTTCCTGGTCGCCGCGGGCGCTGACATCTCCCCAAAAGAGTTTTGTCCTCAAAAATTCGGTCCCTATGGCGTACACGGAAAAGTTCCGATTTTCTGTGTGCGCGATCGTAAAGATCGATGTGCCCTTGCGATCCCGAGTTTCTTCGTGGACAAAAATTATATTGGCCGATTTTAGTCTAAGACATCGGCAGTTTGTAAACAACACGCGATCGCGAAACAAATCGGCGGGGATTTCTCCGGTTTTGGACAAGATTTTGACTTTGGATTTTGCTGTAAATATCAAAAGTTCTTCCTAACGGCCATTTGAGGTAGGAGTGAGATTTTTAAGGGCTGAATTTGAAAGCAAGTATTTAAAATATTTATCTTATTTTCCCCCCCATACCTTTAGTACATGCGACAGAAAATACCAACTATTTTACAGAAATGTACCCGGGAGTGGTCATATCCACTCATAGGTACATGTCACTCATAGGTACACGCCACTCATAGGTACATTCCTATACTTCGTGTGTATAATGTAGGCAGTCATACACCTCATCTTTTTAAAACACCACTGCACAAAAGTCACCAATATTCACTCAAAATCGGCATTTAATTTTCAAAAACCGACCCCAAAATATCCAAGAAATACAATAAATTCAACTCACCAATGTTGGAAAAGATATTTACAAAAATGAAATCCGCAATTTACTGTTGATTCTCGCGAAACGAGCTATCGGAGTCATTGTGTACATTTCCTGGTCGCCGCGGGCGCTGACATCTCCCCAAAAGAGTTTTGTCATCAAAAATTCGGTCCCTATGGCGTACACGGAAAAGTTCCGATTTTCTGTGTGCGCGATCGTAAAGATCGATGTGCCCTTGCGATCCCGAGTTTCTTCGTGGACAAAAATTATATTGGCCGATTTTAGTCTAAGACATCGGCAGTTTGTAAACAACACGCGATCGCGAAACAAATCGGCGGGGATTTCTCCGGTTTTGGACAAGATTTTGACTTTGGATTTTGCTGTAAATATCAAAAGTTCTTCCTAACGGCCATTTGAGGTAGGAGTGAGATTTTTAAGGGCTGAATTTGAAAGCAAGTATTTAAAATATTTATCTTATTTTCCCCCCCATACCTTTAGTACATGCGACAGAAAATACCAACTATTTTACAGAAATGTACCCGGAGTGGTACACGCCATTGCCGACTGTGTAGTAACGCAGCCAACACACATCCCATACCTAAACTGCATCACTGTGCATTTTTGGCTATATTTAATTGAATATAATATATTACAGTTTACTTATATCCAAAGAATTATATTGAATAATAGATGATTAAAACTTACCAGGTTGTTTTGTGACCTTTGAAGAGGGTTTCCTGAAATTTTGGGTCCTTTTTGTCGATAACTGCTATCGAGACTGTCCCGTCAGCATCCAGTTTGTATTTTTCACGATTATGATGAAGGGAGCCCTCAGCGCTCGTAGTAGTACCGGTGCGATGGGTTCGTCGATCTCCTACGAAGACCTGAAAGGGCCAAACTGACGACGTAAAAAAAGAAAAAATATTACGTACGTACGTAATAATTACTACGTACGTACGTAATATTTTTTATTTTTTTACGTCGTCAGTTTGGCCCTTCCAGGTCTTCGTAGAATAGCTTGTGTGCGTAACATTCTGCGTACGTATCAACGGTGCGTAACCATGTAGAGCGGCCTCACTATAGTGCGCAACATATTGAGAGCAATCGTGATCCGTATGCAGGTGTGGGTAACAAGTTCCAAAAAGAGAGCTGTAAATGTACATGTGGTCATATCCACATCAGCAAGCAATGGTCATATTGACCATTAGGATCATATACATGTGTGTATACTGGGTATTGGGGATACAGATGTAATTTTGTTTGAAATGGAGGTTTTTGTGGGCAAACTGATACTTAAGTATCATTCTTTAGATTTTAAGTTATCAGTTCGTTAAGATACAAAATGTAGAAAGTTATAAAAACTTACATTTACAGCCCTCTTTTTGGTACTTGTTACCCACACCTCCATACGGATGACGACTGCTCTCAATATGTTGCGCACTAGTGAGGCCGCTCTACATGGTTACGCACCGTAGATACGTACGCAGAATGTTACGCACACAAGCTATTCTACGAAGACCTGAAAGGGCCAAACTGACGACGTAAAAAAATAAAAAATATTACGTGCGTACGTAGTAATTATTACGTACGTACGTAATATTTTTTATTTTTTTACGTCGTCAGTTTGGCCCTTCCAGGTCTTCGTAGGAGATCGACGAACCCATCGCGCCGGTACTACTACGAGCGCTGAGGGCTCCCTTCATCATAATCGTGAAAAATACAAACTGGATGCTGACGGGACAGTCTCGATAGCAGTTATCGACAAAAAGGACCCAAAATTTCAGGAAACCCTCTTCAAAGGTCACAAAACAACCTGGTAAGTTTTAATCATCTATTATTCAACATAAGTATTTGGATGTAAGTAAACTGCAATATATGAGATTCAATTAAATATAGCCAAAAATGCACAGTGATGCAGTTTAGGTATGGGATGTGTGTTGGCTGCGTTACTACACAGTCGGCAATGGCGTGTACCTATGAGTGGTCATATCCACTCATAGCTACATTCCTATACTTCGTGTGTATAATGTAGGCAGTCATACACCTCAACTTTTTAAAACACCACTGCACAAAAGTCACAAACATTCACTCAAAATCGGCATTTAATTTACAAAAACCGACCACTAAATATCCAAGAAATACAATAAATTCAACTCACCGATGTTGGAAAAGATATTTCCAAAAATCAAATCCGTAATTTACTGTTGATTCTCGCGAAACAAGTTATCGGAGTCATTGTGTACATTTCCTGGTCGCCGCGGGCGCTGACATCTCCCCAAAAGAGTTTTGTCTTTAAAAATTCGGTCCCTATGTGGCATACACGGAAAGTCCCGATTTTCTGTGTGCGCGATCGTAAAGATCGATGTGCGCTTGCGATCCCGAGTTTCTTCGTGGACAAAAATTTTATTGGCCGATTTTAGTCTAAGACATCGGCAGTATGTAAACAACACGCGATCGCGAAACAAATCGGCGGGGATTTCTCCGGTTTTGGACAAGATTTTGACTTTGGATTTTGCTGAAAATATCAAAAGTTCTTTCTAACGGCCATTTGAGGTAGGAGTGAGATTTTTAAGTGCTGAATTTGAAAGCAAGTATTTAAAAATATGTATCTTATTTTCCCCCCCATACCTTTACTACACGCGACAGAAAATATCAACTATTTTTGCATTTTGTATTCGTAGTGGTCAATATGACCACTATTCGTGGTGTGGTCATATCACTCATAGCTACATTCCTATACTTCGTGTGTATAATGTAGGCAGTCATACACCTCATCTTTTTAAAACACCACTGCACAAAAGTCACCAATATTCACTCAAAATCGGCATTTAATTTTCAAAAACCGACCCCAAAATATCCAAGAAATACAATAAATTCAACTCACCGATGTTGGAAAAGATATTTCCAAAAATCAAATCCGTAATTTACTGTTGATTCTCGCGAAACGAGCTATCGGAGTCGTTGTGTACATTTCCTGGTCGCCGCGGGCGCTGACATCTCCCCAAAAGAGTTTTGTCCTCAAAAATTCGGTCCCTATGGCGTACACGGAAAAGTTCCGATTTTCTGTGTGCGCGATCGTAAAGATCGATGTGCCCTTGCGATCCCGAGTTTCTTCGTGGACAAAAATTATATTGGCCGATTTTAGTCTAAGACATCGGCAGTTTGTAAACAACACGCGATCGCGAAACAAATCGGCGGGGATTTCTCCGGTTTTGGACAAGATTTTGACTTTGGATTTTGCTGAAAATATCAAAAGTTCTTTCTAACGGCCATTTGAGGTAGGAGTGAGATTTTTAAGTGCTGAATTTGAAAGCAAGTATTTAAAAATATTTATCTTATTTTCCCCCCATACCTTTACTACACGCGACAGAAAATATCAACTATTTTTGCATTTTGTATTCGTAGTGGTCAATATGACCACTATTCGTGGTGTGGTCATATCACTCATAGCTACATTCCTATACTTCGTGTGTATAATGTAGGCAGTCATACACCTCATCTTTTTAAAACACCACTGCACAAAAGTCACCAATATTCACTCAAAATCGGCATTTAATTTTCAAAAACCGACCCCAAAATATCCAAGAAATACAATAAATTCAACTCACCGATGTTGGAAAAGATATTTCCAAAAATCAAATCCGTAATTTACTGTTGATTCTCGCGAAACGAGCTATCGGAGTCGTTGTGTACATTTCCTGGTCACCGCGGGCGCTGACATCTCCCCCAAAGAGTTTTGTCCTCAAAAATTCGGTCCCTATGGCGTACACGGAAAAGTTCCGATTTTCTGTGTGCGCGATCGTAAAGATCGATGTGCCCTTGCGATCCCGAGTTTCTTCGTGGACAAAAATTATATTGGCCGATTTTAGTCTAAGACATCGGCAGTTTGTAAACAACACGCGATCGCGAAACAAATCGGCGGGGATTTCTCCGGTTTTGGACAAGATTTTGACTTTGGATTTTGCTGTAAATATCAAAAGTTCTTCCTAACAAGTATTTAAAATATTTATCTTATTTTCCCCCATACCTTTAGTCATGTTAGTACATGCGACAGAAAATACCAACTATTTTACAGTAATGTACCCGTGAGTGGGTCATAATGACCACTACGAATACAAAATGCAAAAATAGTTCGTATTTTCTGTCGCGTGTAGTAAAGGTATGGGGGGAAAATAACATAAATATTTTAAATACCTTACTTTCAAATTCCGCCCTTAAAAATCTCACTCCTACCTCAAATGGCCGTTAGGAACACTCCCGGGTACATTTCTGTAAAATAGTTGGTATTTTCTGTCGCATGTACTAAAGGTATGGGGGAAAAAATAAGATAAATATTTTAAATACTTGCTTTCAAATTCAGCCCTTAAAAATCTCACTCCTACCTCAAATGGCCGTTAGGAAGAACTTTTGATATTTTCAGCAAAATCCAAAGTCAAAATCTTGTGCAAAACCGGAGAAATGCCCGCCGATTTGTTTCGCGATCGCGTGTTGTTTACATACTGCCGATGTCTTAGACTAAAATCGGCCAATAAAATTTTTGTCCACGAAGAAACTCGGGATCGCAAGCGCACATCGATCTTTACGATCGCGCACACAGAAAATCGGGACTTTCCGTGTATGCCACATAGGGACCGAATTTTTAAGGACAAAACTCTTTTGGGGAGATGTCAGCGCCCGCGGCGACCAGGAAATGTACACAATGACTCCGATAGCTCGTTTCGCAAGAATCAACAGTAAATTACGGATTTGATTTTTGGAAATATATTTTCCAGCATCGGTGAGTTGAATTTATTGTATTTCTTGGATATTTAGTGGTCGGTTTTTGTAAATTAAATGCCGATTTTGAGTGAATGTTTGTGACTTTTGTGCAGTGGTGTTTTAAAAAGTTGAGGTGTATGACTGCCTAAATTATACACACGAAGTATAGGAATGTAGCTATGAGTGGTCTTAAAGGAGAATTAACCCCTGAGTACAAATTTACTTATATTGAAAGGTGTAGTATATTCCTACTTATTGGCCTAAATCATTTTCCAATAAGATATCAGAAAAGGGTATAATAAAGATATTCCAACACCCGGTATCGTCTACTACTCATTTACATGGGGCTGCCATTTTCTTGCTGATTTGGATTTGTACATGAACCATTGAGAAATGTTCCGGTCAGGAAGATATTTTGAATCCAAGACCTAAATTGATTTTCTTCATTACCTAAAATCCCATATGTGACGAAAAATATAAAGTGGGTGTTTACATGATTTATAAAAATTAAATCTTTATAATGATACTTTTAAATTGTCTGGTTTTGCTTAACAAAAATCTATTTTCTTGGGTTTGCCAAACAGAGCAGAACATAATATATGCAGCATGCATTCTGACTTTTCAAGTCCCATTATCCGAAAGCAGGTGAATGCATAGTTTGCCGCTATAGATGCTCAGGGAAGAAGCATCCATAAAATTTGAATTAATTTGCTCCGTCCATTGCGTCACAGTATCTAGAAAATAGATTTATATTAAGCGAATATCGATTTTCAACAGAAATATATAAGGAAATCTTCAGTTTAAAAATAAATTGACATATCTATTCTATATTTTAAATCTCAAATGGGTTTTTAATTTTGAAAAAGGCAATTGGGCATTTGGATTAAGAAAATCTTCTTGTACACATAAAAAAAATGGCAGCCCCCATGTATTGCTAGCAGACGATACATATTGCTAGCAGATGATAAATTTTGCTCAGAAAATCTTGATTCGTATCGATCTCGTATATTTTGACGCGAAGCCATATAGTCTAACAAGTAGGAATAAATAACACCTTTGAACACTATCGTCTTTATTGTTTGAGGTTAATTCTCCTTTAAGTATCATTCTTTAGATTTTACGTTATCAGTTCGTTAAGATACAAAATGTAGAAAGTTATAAAAACTTACATTTACAGCCCTCTTTTTGGTACTTGTTACCCACACCTCCATACGGATGACGACTGCTCTCAATATGTTGCGCACTAGTGAGGCCGCTCTACATGGTTACGCACCGTAGATACGTACGCAGAATGTTACGCACACAAGCTATTCTACGAAGACCTGGAAGGGCCAAACTGACGACGTAAAAAAATTTAAAATATTACGTACGTACGTACGTAATATTTTTAATTTTTTTACGTCGTCAGTTTGGCCCTTCCAGGTCTTCGTAGGAGATCGACGAACCGATCGCGCCGGTACCACTACGAGCGCTGAGGGCTCCCTTCATCATAATCGTGAAAAATACAAAATGGATGCTGACGGGACAGTCTCGATAGGAGTTATCGACAAAAAGTACCCAAAATTTCAGGAAACCCTCTTCAAAGGTCACAAAACAAACTGGTAAGTTTTAATCATCTATTATTCAACATAAGTATTTAGATTTAAGTAAACTGCAATATATGAGTTTCACTTAAATATAGCCCAAAATGCACAGTGATGCAGTTTAGGTATGGGATGTGTGTTGGCTGCATTCCTACACAGTCGGCAATGGCGTGTACCTATGAGTGAATTAATTGTATTTCTTGGATATTTTGTGGTCAGTTTTTGTAAATTAAATGCCGATTTTGAGTGAATGTTTGTGACTTTTGTGCAGTGGTGTTTTAAAAAGTTGAGGTGTATGACTGCCTACATTATACACACGAAGTATAGGAATGTAGCTATGAGTGGGCGAGGACGACTTTGGTTATTTGTACCTGGAGCTCCCTGGAGTTATTTCAAACCCAGCTAATAGAATAGTTGAGAGTTATGCCTAGTTTACATTTGCCCCGGGCACCATACGATAAATTGGTCTCCGATTTTCTGTGCGATTTTTGGGGCATCGTACATGTAGGTGGCTACTGGCTACAGCGTTTACATTATCTACGAGCATTGTGCCATTTCGCACTCGGGGACAGGCCAGGGCAAATCCGTACAGAGGCTATTGAACTGTGTTCGGTGATTGTAAGGATTGTAAGGAAATCGTGCAATAACAATCTGAATGTATGGCCCGTCTCAAGGCGGCTGCACGGCCATGGTGCGGGAGCGGTGGAGTTGCCACGGGATGACTTCTCAGTATCACGGGTACTGCACGGGCATCGAGCGGCAACCTTGCGATAGCTATGGTATGGCCGTTCGAATGTCCCACGAGTCTACAATCTCTGCACGATCAGCGTGAGGTCTCCGCGGGATAGCCGTGCGGTCATTGTGCAATGCCACCTATGACATGTCTACGGGCTACGGGCTTACGATTTTTTCAAATTTGTATAACTTCCCGCGAAACAGAATCGTAGAGGCCGCAGAGCCCGTTAATCCGTACAAAAATCCCTCCACGCGGAGGCCGCACGGAAAAGGGGATACAGGCAGGATACGACTCCGTAGACCAATCGCAGGCCAAATGTAAATTAGGCATTACGCGGGGAAAGGTCCGATCTGAAAGGAATAAGGGAAAATTTCCCTGTGAAAAGCCGAAGAACTTCCCTGGGTAACTTCTCCACCTACCGAGATGGAGAAATTACGCAGGGGAGTGGTCAGTTTGAAAGGTCGTCAGAGAACTTCTGCGGTGGAATACGTCAGATCAGTTATCACTTCCAGCTTTCATTTTAAAGCGAAAACACAAACACGTACACCCTGAATCTGACCTGACTTCTGGCCGATCGAACGTCGAAGTCGTAACCGATGGCAACTTCCCCGGGGAAGTGAGGTCATCTGAAAGGTGCTCCTTTTTCCAATAACCTTTGGAATATGTGCTTGTAAAATTTCGAGGTTTTCACGGAGGAAGTTTAGTGGGGAAACTGGTTTGAAAGAGGTATGAGTCTCTCTGCTCTGGCACTCTGCCTGCCTCTGCCTCTCACATGATGAGTCCGAGTCTGACTGAGTCTTGTCATGTCTGTCTCTCTCATTCTCTTGCTGTCTGCACTTCATGAAAAAAGAAATCAAAAATCAAAATTGAGAGAAAAGTTGCTTTGGAAATTGGAGAGAGAAAAGATATTTCAATGGAAAAGGAAATATTCATGATGTTTAATGTAGATCTAATACTAGTTAGGTCTAACGCACGCAAGGAACCATCACTATGTGGGGCTGTGTCAGGTTTGGCGGTGGTCAAGACCTCTAAGTTGAAGAGGTAAAAACACCAATATATATCCTTCCTTCTATATTTTAGGATGATAGAATATCTAATTTCATGCCAAATTCTTCAAAAGGATCTTTATCGTCTTGATCAAGTGAAATTTTCAGGCTGTTTTTGGCCGGCGATCTTGCTCCTTTCCAGCACACAGATGTGCAAAATATCACATACTTGCGATGAGAGGCAATTTATCGCGGGACGAAGGTACAAAATGCGAGGTTATCAATAATAACCTACCTTGCATAACAATGCATTTTCTCCGAAAATTTTTTTCCTGTCTGCGGTCAGAAACCCGTTTTGTTGTGGATCACAACAAAAGTTTTTATAAAAACAAAAGTAGATCTAAATGGTCAAAAGGAGTAATTTTCCATGAGCCATCTGCTTATCACATTTTCAAGTTACGCCAAGGATCCGAATGTAAACAAAGAAAATTGTTATCTGAAATGGGAGACTGTCTCCCAAACAGGCCATCAAAGTTCTTGACAAAATATGGCCATGTTCCTCTACTGACAATGGGAGAATTGTTTCCAGTTATGATGGCACAATTGATTCACCAATATTTCTAATTTTATATTTACATACATGTGCATGTAGAGTTAGTGAAATCAGCTTGTAAATATTGTATTTTGTAACTGTCTTTTTATTTGTCCAGTTTCTTTTAAATTTTCACCCTATGTTTTCTTTTAAACTTTCACCTAGATCTGTCTACATTTTTCTCTGGGTTTTTTTTTTCTGTCACACAACTCAACTTGGTGCAGTGTTTGAATTGCCTCTCAATGTTAATTTTTTTATATTTTACCGTTAATGAAGCAGCTAGTCAATTCTTGGTTAATATTATAATGACTGAACTACCAGAATAAGAGTCTAATGGGTTTGTTGTTTGATAATTCCCTTTTCAGGCTCTCAAGTTGAAGATGCCTCCTAAGGCAGGAGGGAGCGGTGTCGGCGAAGAATATGATGCCAAATTGGTAAGTAGAATCAGATGTAATCTGAGATGGGTCAGTACAGCTTACATTAAGAGATTATCATACTCAATGCCATGAAAATTCATGTGTCAGAAATGGTCACCATCAGAACAGAGCTACACGTATGAACCAAAATTATATCCTTTACCAAAGATTGCACTCAATACATGGATTTACTTCATACTTGACTGTTTAAAGAGAAAGGGGGAAAAATATGATATCATGACGATAAAATCACTGGCCATCACCAGCTGTAATGCCTCTATTGAAGTAACAAATTTTTTGGATAATGTAGCCATGCCAACATTGTCCATATGATATTTGATGTGTTTTTGGCTTTTTTACACTTCATACTGGCCAATGTGGTCTACCTGTAAAACTGATCACAATCTTTTTCTGCCAGAAGTATGTGAGCTCATGTATGGAAGGGGGAGGTGGGAGGGGTGGGGGTATATTGTGAAAGAAGCTATGGTATGGCTGTGTATCATTCTTTCTTTTAGAACAATCTGGTATTAAACTCTGTGCATCTTTTTCTGCTTACAGGAGAAGGATCGATCGTCTCGGTTTGACTTCTTGCTGCAGCAGACAGAGATCTTCACGCATTTCATGTCTACGACGAGCGCCATGAAGTCACCGACCAGTCCTCTCAAACTGAAGCCAGGCAGACCCAAGATGAAGAAAGACGAGAAACAGAAACTCTCAGCGGTGGGAGAGTAAGTAATTTTACAGGGAAAGGCCTGAAGGCACTTGAGTCTCTGATGGCTGTCCCTAAATGCATAATGCATTTTTTGCATAGGGAATAAAAGACATTACTGTGCATGACTTGCTTGTTCATTTTTCAATTGATTCTTTTGTTTCTCAACATTATTAGATGTTTCATACTGGTTTTAACACTTGATGGGAGATGCAAAGTTGTAAAGGTTGTATGCTCCCAGCTCCTGCATGGCACTTATTCCTTTAGCAAAACATTTTATCTACATTCTGTCCACCTAGCTGTATGAATCGACGCTTGGTAAAATGGGAACTTCAGTGTGATTGAATTAGCAGGTTGGTGCAGCTAAAATGGGATGGCTAGAATGCTCCCCATGAAGTAAAAAGTGCACTTTACATATGTATTGATGTGGAATTTTATTGAATCACCTCGGTTGGAATTCTAAAAACTATTTTGTCTTGGATTGCAGTGAAGGATTAATTATCAAGACAAAGAAAAATTAAGATGCATCATTAAAGGGAAATTAACCTCAGCGTATGAATTAGCTTATTTTGAATGGTGTAGTATATGCCTCTTATTTGATACATGCAATTTCATGTAAAAACACAGGATATAGATATAAATCACTATTTTCCAGCCAAGTTATCGTCTGCTAGCAATAATAAGGGGGCTGCCATTACTTTATGTGTACACGAACATATTTTTCATCCCAAGTAAAATTTCCTTCATCGTTAACTTGTAATTGATTTTTAGAGGACAAATATATATTAGATAAAGTCACATATTCTGAAATGTAAGTTTAGTTTTATATATTTTTTAAAAGGTCTTAATTTGTTCATAAAAAATATACTTCATAAAAAATATACGTCAAGGACGGAGAATTGACGTCAAGGACGGAGACAATCGTAACAATACCAAAACAAAGCGAGGAATCTGCTTTACAGGATGGCTATTAGAACTCATGGGTCGTCAATTATCTAGGCCCATGGCCAATAACAATCGTAATACAATCAGAACAAAGCGACGTATCTGTTGTAAAGGTAGGCTATTATCAATGCATATGGTACCTAATGATCCGTGTCATGCACAAAATGGCAGCCTCCATGGAAAGACGTAGCAGACAATAGGTGCATCTAGAATATCACGTGGGGTTACTTGTCCTTTAAAAATAAAGTTGAGTTCCGGTCATGAGATTGAATTGTGAAAGAAACTGACTCAAATCGATTGGGAGAGGTTGATTATGTAGCACATAAGAATTGGTGTATGCTGTAAGGTTTTGGAATCACCAAAATGAGAAGAAATTGACTAAATCCTGCTGAGAGAGACTCTGAGAGTCACATGCACTGCACACGGAAATGTGTATATGGAACCACACACAAATATTCGGCCTGAACATTTCAATTGTTTGTTGTCTTTTGTTGAATGTGAGGGCATTTGAAGAGCAATCCTTTTCAGGAGACATTTCTACTATGATAATCTTCCAAACTAAAATAACAAGAATGAGAAAGCTCAAAAATTATTTTTTACCTTTCCCAAAACTCGACCTTCCCTTTAATTAGCGATTGAATATATGTGGTAATTTAAATGTGTTACGTCAATTATGAGCTTTAAATTAATATAGAAGAGGACATGATTTACAGAAGACCACCCATGAATAATGATATACCCTGGAAGAGCAATATTTTAGAAAAGACTCGTTATAACGTGTATTGTCCATCTCTTCAACCCCATCAGTCATCGGCACAGGAAGACTGAGCAGGAGGAAGACGAGGAGCTCCTGACGGAGTCCCGTAAGGCCACGTCGGTCATCACTCAGTTTGAGAAGTCACCGACGTACATCAAGTCCGGTGAGATGAGGGACTATCAGGTCAGGGGTCTCAACTGGCTCATCTCCCTCTATGAGCACGGCATCAATGGTATCCTAGCAGATGAAATGGTGAGCCGTTTAACCTATATAGGAACATAATCGTATGTGCAATTTTCAAATGGTCTGAATGAATCAGTTATTCCTCTTCATATTAGCACCAGTTATATATTTATTTTACTCTCTCATTCAAAAGTAAATAAGACATTTAGGGACAGAGAAAAGTTTTAATTTCTTGGTGAAGTGTGAAACAGGTTGTGCATTGTGATGTTTGACGATGCCATGAATGTTTTGTTTACTTTACTTTACTTTGCAGGGTTTGGGTAAGACTCTTCAGACCATCTCCCTACTGGGTTACATGAAGCATTACAGGCACATCCCCAGTCCTCATCTCATCATCTGCCCTAAGTCTACACTGGCCAACTGGATGGCCGAGTGTGAACGATGGTGCCCTTCACTGAGGGCGGTCTGCCTGATCGGTAACCAAGATCAGAGGGTGAGTTCAAACCTAATATCAAACACAGTTTCTTTACTGGTAATCTGTACATAGACCCTTACATCAAAACAAAAGTCAAACACGTGGTTGCTCGCTAAGATTTTAAAATATTGTTTTAGGAAATTACCGTAAAGACAACGCAACATTTTTATTTAGTAGTAGTTGTAGACTCTATTGGATAACTTTAGCACAAGGCTAATCTGCCACAAGGTCCATACAAAGCTTTCTCTTTATTTTGATATTCACTGTTAAAATATCATGCAATATGCAGATAATCTAATAGTTTCTTGCCCAATTAAGACTCAAATTTTGTCATTGCACGAAGTTGTTGTGCATGATCAATCCTTATGTTAACTGTTGACTGTTATCCGAAAGTTTGCAAACATGCAAGGCATCAAATGCAGATCTGCTAACATTGCACATAGTTATTCCCACTTTTATGCACTGACCGGTATGTAACAAACTACACTTGTGTTATGTGAATTTGTTTTAATCATCTTTCTCTTCACAGTCTGCCTTCATCCGAGATGTGATGATGCCAGGAGAATGGGATGTTTGTATAACATCATACGAGATGGCCATCAGGGAGAAGTCTGTATTCAAGAAGTTCAACTGGCGCTACCTTGTGATTGACGAGGCTCACAGGATAAAGAACGAGAAGTCTAAGGTATCTCATTTGTTTCTCCTGTGACGCCACATATGCCTTTGCGACTTTTGCTCCAAGCTTTATTGCATCAAATATTTAGGATTAAGATTGTGATTGAGTTTAGGTTAGGATTAAGGTTAGGTATAGTGTTAGATCCAGGTTTGAAGTCAGGAAAGCAGTTAGTGTTAGAAAATGACCAGCGAGCAATTGTCACAGGAGCATGTGTCAGACAAACGTTTCCGGAGGAAGAAAACAGGAGGTGTTTGAAACCGTTCAGGTTTTTTTCTTTCTTTTCTTTTTAGACGGACTGTCTATAAATACAAAGATTTTGCATCGATATATCCTCTGTCATCCAATAATGACACTGATCAAAGATAATTTGGAGTTCAAGACAACTGGAACATTAGCATAGCCCCTTATTTTCATGAGGTGTTCAGACTACCAGATCAGTAGCAGACATGCATGAGGTGTTTCACTGTCTGGCAACTTCACCATCGATTTCACCGTATTTTCCTTCCATGCAGCTCTCTGAGATCGTCCGTGAATTCAAGACCACCAACCGTCTCCTGCTGACCGGTACACCCCTTCAGAACAACCTCCACGAGCTGTGGGCTCTGCTTAACTTTCTCCTTCCGGATGTCTTCAACTCTTCAGAGGACTTTGATGCCTGGTTTAGCACCCAGGATTGTCTTGGAGATGATGGTCTGGTCCAGAGGTTACACGCTGTGAGTACAAAGAGAATTCGCTGATGATGTACTGTGAAACCAGAAATTTCTTGTGCTTAAAACTTTCGCGAGTGGTCGAGATTCGCGGTCGAGTTTAATGCTCTAATGATAATAAAATCACCATGGAAACAACATAAAATTTTTGCGATTGGTGAAAGTTTCTTGCTGCAAAATTGGCTGTCATTAACGATTCGCAAATGTTGCTGGTTTTACAGTATGTATAGAGGGGGAAGATGGACATCTTCTTTCATATGTTGAAAATTCTGTTTCAAAACTAGCTTTTCCTCTTCTGTGTTAAATATAGAAATCCCATAGTATGTGGGCCCTGAAAATAGATACAAATTTATAAGAAATAAGGAATTAGAAATCCTTATCTAGTTTTCCTGTCATCTTGCTTGTACTGAATAGTCAATATTTGTATTTCAATAATTTTAGTCACGAGATGAGTTGATGATTTTATGAGCAGTATTAACTACTGCCCAAATATAATGTGATGAATTAGATTTTTGTTGTTGTAGTAAATTTAAATGTTGATGATTGTTTGTTACAAAATGACCGTTGTTTCCATGCTAAAGGTTCTACGGCCCTTCTTGCTGCGACGTCTGAAGTCTGATGTAGAGAAAGCCCTTCTACCCAAGAAAGAAACCAAGATGTATGTGGGTCTCAGCAAAATGCAAAGAGAATGGTAAGTCCAAATTTATGCAGGATTAAAGTTAGTTATAAATTTATAATTTGCAAGGCAGAGGGAATAAACTTCTAACTATGTTGCTATATGTTCTATAAAATGTACAGTTTACTTGTTGATTTTTGAGGTATCATATATATGTTTGATATTCATGTTAATGAATTTATTTTTTGTCATTCTTATGAAAGCAATTCAATCTCACCTGGTGCAGTCTTGTATATTGTTTTTGACATAATTTATCCAGTGCATATTGTCAAAAAGAAAGACAAGATATGTAAAACAGCAAAATTACCTTTCTGAGCAGATAATCTTTACCACAAGAATATACACATAAGAATCTTCAGAGAAAATGTTTATTTTGGCATTTTGATTTGTGTAGTTTTATTAATGTGGCCGTAAAAAGCATGCTTTACTGAAACCTATTTTATGATATCATAGGTACACCAAGATCCTGATGAAGGATATCGACGTCGTCAATGGAGCAGGGAAGTCCGACAAGATGCGGCTGATGAATATCCTTATGCACCTGAGGAAGTGCTCAAACCATCCGTACCTGTTTGACGGAGCCGAGCCTGGCCCACCGTATACAACAGACAAGCATCTGGTGGACAACTCCGGAAAGATGGTGGTTCTTGATAAGCTCTTGCCCAAGCTGAAAGAGAATGGTGAGTATCAATGACCCTTTATGACTTGCTGATGATGTGTGATATAGCCATTCACTATCTTCAAGAATACAATAAATTGGTACTGTTTTGCATGATTTTGCATAAAAATTTCCCCATCAAATCGTTGCAGAATAAACCTGGTAGGGGAATTCCAAAGATAATGCTTGCAAGATGGAACCTGATTTGGGGTGCTACACTGCTTGTCAGCAAATAACAGTGTACAGGTGTTTTGGGGGTAGTACAGTGGAACCTTGTTATAACAAACTTCTTGGGACCAAGGATATCACCTCATTATATCGAAACCTTGTTATATCAGGGCTAAAAAACAATAGAATACGAAGAAGTGGGACCAGGAAAATTACCTTGGTTATAATGCATGAGAACGACCTCGATAGTTGATGCTGCAAATAGTCCAAAGATGGAGAAGAAAACTTGGTTCTCATCGATGCGCTCCACCAATAGCAATATTAATTTGAGAAACAAGATTGTGTAAGATTTTGCAACACAGTAAACAGTATCGGTGATTTAACACAGTTCTGTCATCAAGGAGCTAAGTTCAGCGAACTGAAATGTAAAACCTTTCTTATTTCTAGGCTCTCGTGTGCTGATCTTCAGTCAGATGACTCGTCTATTGGATATCTTAGAGGATTACTGCGTATGGAGGGGTCACAATTACTGCAGGTTGGATGGACAGACACCCCATTCTGAGAGACAGGTTAGAATATAATATCTGCTCTTTGTTTGACCTTTTAAAAAAATCTCTTGTGAAGTAGAGCCTTGACCCTTCAGGTTCATTCACATATGATGCTGTTTACCATGTTTTGGTTTTTTCACGTGTGAATGAACAGCAAGTGGAGATGAAAAATGCAGCTCCTGCGACAAAGGTCCTATACCTACTCACTTATAAGATACAGAAATTAATGTGCATTATGCTTGTTTGCCCCTGTGGTTTCCTGCAGCATGCGTGAATGACGCTTTAAGGTCGTCTGTTTTAGAGTTCACACTACATTTATCCAGTTTTGAACGTGACCAAAATACCCCTGTAGTTGTGTCATACATTTTTAAATGATACTTAAGCTACTGCTTTACTCTTAACACAGAAAATGTAATATATTGTATCCGCATCTGATTCAGTCACAGGAGGTAGCACCAAATCGGATTCTTTACAGTGACATGTCATGTTCTATCCTGATTCTATCTGAGTTCATTCTATGACAATTAACACACACCTTTTTACACTTTATATTCACGTCGTTTGTGCTCTCCAAAATGTAATGTATTCTATGACAGTGAACATGGCCCTATTCTCACTAGTTTTCACCCACGTTTGAATTGTCCATGCCTTGTTCACACTCACAGGAGAGCATCAATCTATTCAACAAGCCAGACAGTGAGAAGTTTGTGTTCTTGCTGAGTACCAGGGCTGGTGGTCTAGGTATCAACTTGGCCACAGCTGACATTGTTGTCCTCTATGACAGTGACTGGAATCCCCAGGTCGATCTGCAGGCCATGGTGAGTTCATAGTAAATGGCTAAAGGCTTGTTCAAACAACCATAAACTGGTGTTAAGTGCTAATAGCGGCCATTTCTATGGCAGTAGACAGGGAAATTTTTAAAAATTCAAGGCTGTGATTCAATTCATTTGTGGTATGGTATGGGTAAATGTGAATCAGGAGCACTTGTGAAATTCCCAAAATTGTCTTACTTTCAAAAATTTTAGTTGCGCAGAATTGAATTACACTTGATACATACTTTTTGTACAAACATAAATGATACATACATGTATGAATACAATCACTATGAATTGTCACTTAATCAGTTGAGCCAAATCTCATTGACATGTTGCATGCTTGCTCTTTGCCATCTGGAATTTTGATATGTGTATAGTTCGTTATGAATAGAAATATTAGAGATGGTTGTTAACTGCTGAGTATAAAATTGTCAATCGATGCGTACTACAAGTATTCATTTCATGAAAAGAAGCAAGTACAATATATTCAAAACCCTCTTTCTGTACCATGATCAAATTAACAGGATCGTGCACATCGTATTGGTCAGAAGAAGCAGGTTCATGTGTTTCGCTTCATCTCAGAGAACACAGTAGAAGAACGTATCGTAGAGAGAGCAGAGATGAAGCTGAGGTTAGACAACATTGTCATCCAGCAAGGTGGGTAGAAGCTTTTCTATGTAATGGTTAAACGGGTAGTGCACCCAAAAGTTGATTATTGTTTTATGGTTTGTAAATCATTTATAAGAATCCAATGGTACATCCTGAAGCTCCTAATCCATTTGAAATTTGAATAAATCAAAATTTAACGATAACGATCTCTCCAGCACTCGCGTGTGTTAACGGTTAAGGAGTATGAAGAAACAAGATAAATGCGCCTGCGTCTCCTATATGCCTCCGCCTAAATTCAGTTAAATTCCTGGCTCAGCTGTTCTTGAAATATTGTGATAACTGGAATAAAAGAACTTATGATAATTGACTTTTTGACCTTTGACCTAACAACCAAAAGTCTGATCACTTTGATTCCTCATAGTCATGCATACCAAAATCGTCGAGATATGATAACAAAACTAAAAATCTTTGGTGGGCAGGGGCATAAAAAGAGTATAAAACAAAAAAAAACAGTGCCTGGAACAAGTGCATGCGTACACATCAGTCTGCTTTACCTTCATTCACAAAATATTTAAACTTGCAATTTCTCTTCGCAAAAGTAACATTTTAAACTGATATTATGAATATAGTATAACGGCACCAAAATTTATAGATGTACATTCAAAATTTTTTTTGGTGATTGGTCGCATTTAAAATGAATCTCTGCACTCTACTTATTAGGACGATTGGTTGACTCCAATCTGAAGCTGAACAAGGATGAAGCCTTGGAGATGATCCGTCATGGAGCTAACTTCATCTTCTCCTCCAAGGACAGCACCGTGACAGATGAGGACATTGACCACATCCTGCAGAAGACTGAACAGAAGGTAAGACCAGGTTATAACGCACATGCTCCCACGTGTACACTAACCAAATCTTAACTGAAACCCTGGACCAAGCAGTATACTTATACTTAACGGTAATCCTAAACCTAACTTAAAACTCCAAGTATAATCCTAACCCTGAACTTATATCTTTGACGAAATACAGTCCAGAGCAACTGTCGATGGAGCAACGGTGAAGCACCCGAGTACAGGGTGCTGTGATGTGATAATCATACATCATTTTCAGTCTTTCTCTGCATGTAGCTGTAGCATTTAGACAACAGTGAAGTCTGGACTCTTAATTCATGTGACCCCCCCTTCTCTCTCTCTCTGTCTATGTCTGTCAGGGTTTAGAACCAAGTTGATATTGCTCATGCCATTTGATAAGGCAGTCATTCACATGACCAAGTCTATCGAATATGACTTAAAGCTGTAGGTCCTAAAACTTATATCGAAATACAGTCCAGAGCAACTGTCGATGGAGCAACGGTGAAGCACCTGAGTACAGGGTGCTGTGATAATTATACAGCATTTTCCGTCTTTCTCTGCATGTAGCTGTAGCATTTAGACAACAGTGAAGTCTGGACTCTTAATTCATGTGACCCCCCCTTCTCTTTCTCTCTCTCTGTCTATGTCTGTCAGGGTTCAGAACCAAGTTGATATTGCTCATGCCATTTGATAAGGCATTCATTCACATGACCAAGTCTATCGAATATATGACTTAAAGCTGTAGGTCCCGTGGTTACATATGTACAAGCATGCACTTTATTAATTGTGTCTCACCAGACAAGCGAGTTCAACGAGAAGCTCAACAAGATGGGAGAGGGTGGCCTGCGGAACTTCAGCATGGATGCCCCCAGCAAGAGCATCTTCTCGTTTGAGGGAGAGGATTACAAGGAGAAGCAGAAGCAAACTGGTATCAACTGGATTGAACCGCCTAAGAGAGAACGTAAGGCCAACTACGCTGTGGATGCCTACTTTAGAGAGGCTCTGAGAGTCAGCGAACCCAAGGCACCAAAGGTATGTCACACTCGGTCTTGCAGTATGTCTATTTAATGGATCGTCGACAAGAACAGAAGGACCTCAATCCATTTCCATTCACCTCAGAATGGAGATTGGCGGTACTTGTTTTTTGGAATTTTTCAATTTCTTTTTGGATATCTGCTTCATGGCACCTGTCTGTAATCAACTTTAAAGGGAAGGTTGAGTTCTGGGAAAGGTAAAAAATAATTTGTGAGATTTCTCATTGTTGTTATGTTAGTTTGGAAGATTATCATAGTATATATGTCCCCTGTAAAGGATTGCTCTTCAAATGTGCTCACATTCAAAATATGACAAGAACCGGCTGAAATGTTCAGGCCGAACATTTTTGTGTAGTCCCATATACATATTTCTGTGTGCAGTGCATGTGACTCTCAGCAAGATTGAGTCAATTTCTTATCATTTTGGTGATTCATACACCAATTCTTTTGTGCTGTATAATCAACCTTTCCCAATTGCTTTGAAAAAGTTTCTATCAGAATTCAATCTCATGACCAGAACTCAACTTTAATCTTCAATATTACAAAATCTCTTTGACCTGTATTCCTCATGAAACAAATGTATCAAGACATATTTAGGAGTGGTCAATATCAGGAAGGGGGATTGGGAAGAAATTTCTCTTTTTATGTACTCTATAGTGAATATTGCGACAAGTATGTTGTATAGAATTACATCACATGTATTAAAATATGGTGACTGAGGGTTTAAGGTGTAGGCTGTTAGCCAAAAGTCTTCATAGCTAGGTTTATACCATGGTTGACAATTTTTATCTTTTCAGGCCCCTAGACCCCCCAAGCAGCCCAATGTGCAAGACTTCCAGTTCTTTCCTCCACGCCTCTTTGAACTTCTGGACAAGGAAATCTATGCTTACAGGAAAGGCATTGGATACAGGGTATGTGTAGGAGGATTCTTTCATAAATTTATGTGTTTTTGGTAGCAATTGCATGCATACATGTGCAGTAAAAGTGATCACACGGGATGTTAGTTGTGCGTTATTTTAATGTGGCAAATACTGAGTGCTTTGCACTGTATGGATTTATGCGAGATTGGATGATTTTCAGAATAAGTGAACATTTTGGAGCATGGAGCTTCTCCCGATAAGCAACTTGTTAACATTCAGGTATCATTTACCATATCTTAAGAATCAGAATTGTCTGCACACTTGTGTGAGAGGCTGAAAATGAGAAGTGTATCATGTGATTGTGGCTGTTATATTTGGTCAAGTTGCCTATAAATCTGATTGACAGAGGTTCAACCAAAATCTGAAGTGTCTTCAAAAGAAGATTTGCCTTTATATGATTTAGTTTGTTTGTTAGTAAATTAATATGTTAGTTGGTTAGATAGTTACAGTACCAGTCAGAGATTTCAAGCTCACGTTGTCACGCTGTGTTGCGCTCGAACAGCTTAAGCCGGAACTCGTGAACGCTCCAGCTCATCACGCTGCCCTCAGCTTTTTCAGAACAATCGCCCATGCGATGACAGGTTTGCGTCCGCGAATCACGGTGTAGAAAATCGCCTCATTCTGTGGTGCGAATCGAACGTGTTATCGTACATTGTAGTAGCAATCACGTTCCGCGCGTGCTGCGCGGCTCAGACAGTAGGCACGTACAGACTACGCAAGTCATGGTGGAAAATGACCGAAGAAATGGGGTACTGGTGTACATGTACATGTAGTTTATTTTCGGTATACAATGCCGTTGATAGCAGTTTAACTTCTGATCGTGACATATATTGATTTTCATTGATTTCCTTTGATACCAAAACCTTTATAATGTGACAAGAAAAGTTTATAAAATAGCGTAAAAGGGAGTAGCTGTTGAACGCAGTGTCTTTGACAAAAGCTCTTTCACATCGGTGCTACATGTACCTACAGTGTATACGTAGAGTAATAAATATTGAATTAGAAATAGAGCGGGGAATGATACAGAAGAGAGAGAGAGAGAGAGAGAGAAAGAAAGAGAGATGTCAAAGAAGAGAGCCAAATTAGACAAAGAGAGACTGAGAGCATTCATTTTGTTCTTATATATTTATGAAATGAGGTTCTTGAGTTTTTTAAAACAGAAAGACAAGGAATAAATATTGAATGAAAGATAAATGAACTGGAACATAAGATAAGAGAGAGAGAGAGAGATATGTCAAAGAAGAGCCAATTAAGTTAGCCAAAGAGAGACCGAGAGCAATTTTATTAATCTACAATGTAGCTAAGTTTGAAAATTTCTGCGTAGAAAATAACGGAAAGAACAAGAAGAGAGGGGAGCTGACAAAGCAGTTCGAGAGAGAGGGAGGGGAGAATATGGGAGCTTGTTTAGAAAGAGAAAGACCGAGGGAGAGCATGAATAAATAAACGATTCACTTTGTTAGAAAACAAAAAGTTTTAAGAAGTAGAAATTCAAGATAAACACCAGATCAATACCACATCGCTCATTAAAAACAAGCGAAAAAAATAATTCTACACCAAGTCACCAGCGGAATCAAAACGCAACAAGTTCTCGATCGAGTGATTGCGTTTGTTGACCCCCGAGTGACCTCATCCGAGTGTACCCATACTATACATTCCATTGTACACCAAAATGTTCGAGCGTGTTCGGCGCACGTCTGTTGTTCTTTGATCGCCCGCACAACGTGCATCCCCCCGGCCCAGGCACTACATCGCATGAGTACCCCCGGCCAATAGCCACTGAACAATGAGCCTGAACCTTGGTATTGTCCACGAGGAGAGTTTTATTGATCCCCAACTCTCTTTCAATTGACTTCCTGGGCATCTTGGTTATATAATGAGGGTGTATTGTGTATTTTTTTTGTATTGTAAAGAACAGAATGTATCCCGAACATGACTCTTTTAGTGGGTTCTATGAGATACATTTACAATACATGTAAAGTAGATCAATAAACTATAGAGAGTGAATGAATTATATTCAATTTGAAAGTGAAAAGAAAATATAAGAGCACCCAACTGTAATAGCTTTTAGTTTGCCAGGCAGAACATTTTGGACAGGAAAATGCTTTTGAAAATTATGGTGACTATTGACCTCTATTATTATTTATGTATATAATTATTGCTTGCTTTTACCCCGCCTGACAAGGAACGCCAGGTACGCCACAAGATAAAAGATAAGGAAAATGGATGAAATGAGAGCTAGAGGCGTGCGACACATTGAAAACGAAGAGAGGAAGAGGAGAACTGGGGGTGTAAAAGGGAGGGGAGAGAGGGTGAAATATAGAGATTAAATATGATGGGCAGCGAGAGAGAGAAAATCTGAAAGGGCGAGGGGATAAATAGAAAATGAAGGAAATATAGAGTAAAAAAAAAAAACGGGAAGGGGAGGGGCAGAGAGAGGGGAGAGGAGGGGGAGAATGAAATATAGAGAGTGAATACGATGGGCAGCGAGAGAGAGAAAATCTGAAAGGGCGAGGGGATAAATAGAAAATGAAGGAAATATAGAGTAAAAAAAAAAAACGGGAAGGGGAGGGGCAGAGAGAGGGGAGAGGAGGGGGAGAATGAAATATAGAGAGTGAATACGATGGGCAGAGAGAGAGAGAAAATCTGAAAGGGCGAGGGGATAAATAGAAAATGAAGGAAATATAGAGTAAAAAAAAAACGGGAAGGGGAAGGGCAGAGAGAGGGGAGAGGAGGGGAGAATGAAATATAGAGAGTGAATACGATGGGCAGAGAGAGAAAAAAATCTGAAAGGGCGAGGGGATAAATAGAAAATGAAGGAAATATAGAGTAAAAAAAAAACGGGAAGGGGAGGGGCAGAGAGAGGGGAGAGGAGGGGGAGAATGAAATATAGAGAGTGAATACGATGGGCAGAGAGAGAAAATCTGAAAGGGCGAGGGGATAAATAGAAAATGAAGGAAATATAGAGTAAAAAAAAAAGGGAAGGGGAGGGGCAGAGAGAGGGGGGAGGGGCAGAGAGAGGGGAGAGGAGGGGGAGAATGAAATATAGAGAGTGAATACGATGGGCAGAGAGAGAAAATCTGAAAGGGCGAGGGGATAAATAGAAAATGAAGGAAATATAGAGTAAAAAAAAAACGGGAAGGGGAGGGGCAGAGAGAGGGGAGAGGAGGGGGAGAATGAAATATAGAGAGTGAATACGATGGGCAGAGAGAGAGAGAAAATCTGAAAGGGCGAGGGGATAAATAGAAAATGAAGGAAATATAGAGTAAAAAAAAAACGGGAAGGGGAAGGGCAGAGAGAGGGGAGAGGAGGGGGAGAATGAAATATAGAGAGTGAATACGATGGGCAGAGAGAGAAAAAAATCTGAAAGGGCGAGGGGATAAATAGAAAATGAAGGAAATATAGAGTAAAAAAAAAACGGGAAGGGGAGGGGCAGAGAGAGGGGAGAGGAGGGGGAGAATGAAATATAGAGAGTGAATACGATGGGCAGAGAGAGAAAATCTGAAAGGGCGAGGGGATAAATAGAAAATGAAGGAAATATAGAGTAAAAAAAAAACGGGAAGGGGAGGGGCAGAGAGAGGGGGGAGGGGCAGAGAGAGGGGGGAGGGGCAGAGAGAGGGGAGAGGAGGGGGAGAATGAAATATAGAGAGTGAATACGATGGGCAGAGAGAGAAAATCTGAAAGGGCGAGGGGATAAATAGAAAATGAAGGAAATATAGAGTAAAAAAAAAACGGGAAGGGGAGGGGCAGAGAGAGGGGAGAGGAGGGGGAGAATGAAATATAGAGAGTGAATACGATGGGCAGAGAGAGAGAGAAAATCTGAAAGGGCGAGGGGATAAATAGAAAATGAAGGAAATATAGAGTAAAAAAAAAACGGGAAGGGGAAGGGCAGAGAGAGGGGAGAGGAGGGGGAGAATGAAATATAGAGAGTGAATACGATGGGCAGAGAGAGAAAAAAATCTGAAAGGGCGAGGGGATAAATAGAAAATGAAGGAAATATAGAGTTAAAAAAAACGGGAAGGGGAGGGGCAGAGAGAGGGGAGAGGGGGGGGGGGGGAGAATGAAATATAGAGAGTGAATACGATGGGCAGAGAGAGAAAATCTGAAAGGGCGAGGGATAAATAGAAAATGAAGGAAATATAGAGTTAAAAAAAAACGGGAAGGGGAGGGCAGAGAGAGGGGAGAGGAGGGGAGAATGAAATATAGAGAGTGAATACGATGGGCAGAGAGAGAGAGAAAATCTGAAAGGGCGGGGGGATAAATAGAAAATGAAGGAAATATAGAGTAAAAAAAAAACGGGAAGGGGAGGAGCAGAGAGAGGGGAGAGGAGGGGGAGAATGAAATATAGAGAGTGAATACGATGGGCAGAGAGAGAGCTCGAGTGGACAGAGAGAGTGAGAGGGATGTGGAGAGGGGGAAATAAAGAATTAAATAGAGAGTAAAAAAAAAACGGGAAGGGGGAGGGGCAGAGAGACCGAGGGAGAGGGATTAAATAAACAGAGTGAATACGATGGGCAGAGAGAGAAAGCGATATAATAATATCATCAATTCATCATGATCATCCTAATTATATCATCATCTTGATAATCATATCGTCAAAACCATTATCTTCTTCAATGCATCAAAAAATATCATTAAGCCAAATGTTCTTCCCTACCCGACCGTAACTTTATCATTTAAGTTTAACACCGGGTTTAACACACATGATCAACACACATGATCATCATCATGATCATCTGATATGATCATTATAGTCATCAATATCATCTTCATTAAAAAAAATATCAAGCCAACATTTTCTCTCTACCCGACCATAATTTCGTTCTTTAACACACATTGGTTCCCTTTTGAAATTCGATCTGTTTATTCCATACACATGTCGCCCATTTCGCCCGTCGCGTTGTGAAAGGTAAAAAAAAAAAAATCACAGACCTCCGTGGGCTGCATGGCTGACATATTTTTGCGCGTGTCATGACATGTGATTAACAAATGAGGTCACAAGCCCAATTTACGAATGGAAATGTTGATCGCGCGCACTCTAGACATTCTTTGGTTCCCACTGCCTTGCTTTTCACTTTCACATGAATAACGAAGGATATCATTGAGGATTTATCGCTATGCACTATTAATCTGATTTCAGTTCTATGTTCCTTCTTTGTCAAAGTTTTTTTTTCAGGAAATTGTGTCAGATCGTGAGCGATTTTTGAAGGTTTTTGAAGGTTTGGCGAAAAACAATTTTGTCCCCCCGCCCCCCACTGAGCGACTTTTCGAGAAGCTGGAGAGACCAAAAAATACGGGTCTACCTTTTCACAAACGTTCATTTTGTACCCCCTCTTTTACTCAATCCTGGATCCGCCTTGAATATGCATGAGTTTGTAAACTTTAAACTTATTACCGATTTACCAAACAGTTGAAAAAAATTGATTCTCTTTACATTATCATTCATGATTCACTTCGTATACCATAATTTTCTTTTCTTTTCTTCTCATCTTTCTTTCAGTCTCTCTGCACATCTCCCAACAATCTTTCTCCTTTATATCTCGATCGCTTTCCTCCAACAAGTCATGTGGCAGAACCAAAACAATGACATTCCTTATCAAATCGCATGGCAGTTTGTTTACAAATTAATACAGAGCAAAAATCAAAAAGCCTGTCAGACAGCTGGAACCCAAGCTGGGTGTCACATTACAGATACAAGTACATGTACGGGCGACCTAAGCTAACAGCAAACTCTCGTTTGCTATTGGCTGGTGAAGAATGATCTTTGGACTTTGAAGCTACAAACCAATCCAAGCACATGATGGGTGTGCAGTGAGAGTGACATGTGGGCGTGGTCATCCAGACCACGTGGATGTTATAGTCTGCAAGACTGATCCTGAATTTATGTGGAACGTGGCTTGTCTGGACCTCGGACAGCAAGATCACGGACTGTGTGAAATCTATCACTGTATGGACAAGGGTCACAAGGCCGAGGTCACTATGAAGATTCAGTGTACATGTAGTCAAGTAGGTTTTATTGTCAACATTTTCTCTCATACAAAACATAAAATAAAATTGACATGAATATCATAGATGTAATAATTAAACTCGTCTAAAAAGAAAAAAATAATGAAAGAGATGATGCATCATTTTTCGATTGTCTCAAATGTGGCAAGAATGCTTCGTCTGCTTTGTCCAAAAAAGATCGTGACCGAGTTTAAAAAAAAAGGGTGAATGTACGAAGAATTGCGTCATGCACTTGAATACATGAAGCGTGTGTGTGAGTGTGTATAGATCACCAATCATGACGGGAAATGAACTGCTTTGCGGATTTTACTTCTGTTGCTTTTTATTTTTATCCTTGACTAAATCCTTTCTTTTCGTAACTAATTTTCCGTTAGAAAGTATGAACTGTAGTTTGGCATGAAAGAGCAAGCGAGTTTAATATGGGGGGGGGGGGGGGGGGATTTTCACGGAGGCGAGTTCAGCTGTAGATGATGTAGCTTCTTAAAGAATTAAAACAAGCATATCAGAGAAGCGACCATGCTGCATACACATAAATGCTTTCTAGTGAAAATGTAGTGTGATTATCAAACTTGAAGCCGTAGCAGAACGGGATAATTAAGTGAGAAAAAAATTATTGTCATGAATTAAAAACGATTGCAGAGCCACACTGCTGAGTCAAATATAATCTGAGCGAGCCATGCCATTATTGGTACATGTTACTGATTTTCCGTTAGAAAATATGAACTGTAGTTTGGCATGAAAGAGCAAGTGAGTTAAATGTGGGGTGGGTTTTTTCACCACCGGCGGATTCAAAAACTTAGGGGTGCTGTTTATAAGAACGTTATTTACAGTATCTCGCTGCGTTCATTCTAGCTAGCTATACTTTTAGATTCTTATAGAACTAAAACAAGTAAGCATATCAGAGAAGCGACCATGCTGCACGCACAGAAATGCTTCCTCGTGAAAATGTAGTATGATTATCAAACTTGACAGGCTAATTAAGTGAGAAAAAAAATTATTGTCATGAATTAAAAACGATTTGCAGAGCCACACTGCTGAGTCAAATATAATCTGAGCGAGCCATGCCATTATTGGTACATGTTACTGGCATCTTGAACCGACGCAGCTCTCCTCCATCCTGACGGGCGCCACTGCACTGCACTTAAACTCTGCTCGTGACCCACGCCAGCGAGAAGGCGGGCTGAATTGCACATCCACGTTTAACGAGACGCACTTGTGCAATTTTACATCCGGGAATTTTGTCAATGTATCGAGGAACGCGCGTGCATGCAACGTGACCATCGCCTTTTCACCTGTTACATTTGTAAGCCGAGGTACGAAGCAGCGGACCGAATCATTTAACGTTCGTGTGTGTGCGAATCACTACCCGCTGTTCAAAGGCTCGCTGCTGCAGTTCCGTGTCCGATCATGTTACTCACGCTACCGACAGCCGGATGCGGGGGATTAGCTCTGTGTGGTGTTAACGTGAGCTTGAAATCTCTGACTGGTACTGTAGTTAGTTTGTATGTAAATTTTATTTTAGGTTTTACTTCCTGGGTTATCTTCCTACTTACAACACTGCACTTATTTTGGGTTTTGTCTTAATGAATATTACATACCTGTAGTACATTCTAGGTTCCGATGTTGACATTCCTGTTCCTGTTGCAATTCTTTTGTATGTAGGTACCTTTGAACCCTGATCTTCCAGATGCCTCCAAGGTCCGCAAGGAGGAGCAACGCAAGATCGATGATAGCTGTCAGCTGGATGAAGATGAAATCCAAGAGAAAGAAAGTCTGCTCACTCGGGTACATAAAGAGAGATGATGTTCTGTCACCTTAACCCTTAATCTGCCCCCATGTACCTAACACTGTGCCACAGTGCTAATCCCTATTGTGCCAGCCACTAATCCCCAGATCAGTACACAAGGCTCTGGCATCATATGGGTTAATCTTCTGAAAACTATGCTACGCTATCTTTTATGTTAAGGAAAATGAAGTTAATTGTCGCATCAAACTGAAATTTTGCGCAATGAACAATTGTTATTGGTGCTTAAGCAGATGTCTCTTTTAACTAGACATGTATGTAGCCAGCGTTAATTGCACAAACATGAACCAATGATATTTCCAAATTGTGATTTGTTAAGGCAATTCACATTGTTTTACTAACATAAAAAGATAACACAGTTTTCAGAATGCCACTCCTGGGCCCTGTTTCATAAAATTGAAATTGAATAGCAAGTTACAATAATAATCTACAAAAATCATTGAATTTGATTGGCTTGGAGCAAATTGGTCATAGATCTGTACCAGTTGTTATTTGATAACAAGTTTTATGAAACAGGGCCCAGCTTGGCTGGAGCTGAGATTATGATAAGATTCAGTGCCTTTTACCTTCATGGGAATGTGCATTATGAATCCACCCTGTGGATAGCTATTTGGGGAAGGCATGGGCCCTGGAACTGTGGGGGAGGGGGAAGTTCTGGGGGGCTGCCCCCACTTTTATTAGTAGACACGTTTCATAAAATCCAAAATCCATAACACTTTTTTAGATCAATTCAATGCATAATTCCTAATATGTTCAATATTTTTCACTGAATATATTACTCTCTTTTCATATTTGAAGGGATTCACTAGCTGGAACAAGAGAGATTTCAACCAGTTTGTAAAGGCTTGTGAGAAGTATGGTCGTGATGACGTGGAGAGCATCTGCCGTGATGTAGAGGGCAAGAGTCAAGAAGAGGTAAGACGTAGATCCAGATTCTTTCTTCTATTAATCCTTTTGTGACAAGAATTAAAGGCTAAATTGATAACGTTTTGTTCTTCAAATCGGCAACAATTTTTTTCTTTTAGTGCTATATGGTTCTAATAAGATGTAATGTCTTTAAAAACAATATGCACAATGAGTTGAAAAAATTGCCAATTTTGAAAAAAATGATTTTGAACCTCTCAATGTGTTGCCAATTCAAGGATTTTTAAAGATTTTTCTCTTAAAATTCCTGGCATCAAATGAATTATGGTCATGCAACAAAAACAGGCTTAGTGTGTGCAAAAATTTGTTGCTCTTTTTAATCATGCATCTGGTATATTTTTTAGAGTGCTGAATCAAAAGTCATTGAGCCAAACCACAAAAAAGCAGAGTAATGTCACAAAAGGATATCTAACGAAAAGGAAATTGGAATGAAACTTATAGAATATATGCTCATGTTCTTCTACTTTTATCAGAAGATACATGTGCCATATTTGCTGATTTTCCAGGGTCTTTTTGTAATTTTTGTTTCCCAAATTTTATCTCTTTTTTTCACCTTTCACCTTTGTAATAATGCGCATATAGAGCCCACAGCCTTTGATCGGTGTGTTTGTGTCTGTTTCAGTGTTAAAAATACATTTAGCAGTGAGGGAAGAATTAATGCAATGAAATCTTACTGTGTGATAGCAAATTCAATGTTTGTCTTGCATACCAAATAGTGCATGCTACAACTTTTGTTCTGTCCAAATTTAGGTGCGTGAGTACCTGAACGTGTTCTGGGATCGATGCAACGAGCTCCAAGATGTAGACCGCATCATGGCTCAGATCGAGAGGGGAGAGTCTAAGATCCAGAGGAAAATTGGTATCAAGAAGGCTCTCGATGCTAAGGTAATGATAGTAATGATAAATTAAGATGATTTGGGTAAATATATGTCATACTGGACAATTCCAAGTTTCCATGTACAGTGAAACCTGTCTGTAAAGACCATTCAAGAGAGACAAGAAAAGCGGTCTTTATGAGCAGGTGGTCTCAATGTACAGCTTCCTTTAAAACAGGTTGCAATGAACACTGTTCAAGGGAAACAAAAATTGTGGTCTTTATAGACAGGTGGCCTTTCTATACAGGTGTTCACTAGAGCAGGTTTGAATGTATTCCAATTGATTTTTAGTATAATAGGGATTTGTGATGCTGACCAGGGATGTCAATTCCTGATACCAAGCTCTGACACCTCTCTATTTCAAGGCTTTTATTTTCAGTCTAAAATGAATAACACTAAACTGGTATCTTTGTGATTTAACTTTGTGTGGAATTACACAGTTTCTAATTGTAAAGATATTAGATGTTTCTGGGTCAGTTTCTTCAACCTTGTCATGTTTTTTTATAATGAAGATTAAGATGTTAATGAAAAGGCCTATAATGTCAAAAAAGTCTTTCTGAAATTTTATAAAGAGCTCATTGCTCGTCATGTTTAATGTTGAGGGTGCCTGATGGATTTCTTTCTTTGACTGGTTAAGCTCTTCATCTGACAGCAACGACCAGGGGAGCGTTTCATGAAAGGAAGATGTCGGATATTTTATAAGACAACTGTTATAAGCTACTGAAATCCTTGCATCTGATTGGCTGAGAGCAAATTTGTCGGAAAATACATCTGACAAGTCCTTTCATGAAACGCCCCCCTGGTTAATGATCATGAAGCTTTCCTGTTCTGATGGAAATGAAAATAAAGCTGAAACTGAAACTGAACTGTATATACCAGTTTTATACACATGGGAACTGTACAATATTAATCTTAATATCAGTATTATCATCTATTTTGTGTTCTCGTAGATGGCTCGTTACCGGGCCCCATTCCACCAGCTTCGCATCCAGTATGGAACCAACAAGGGCAAGAACTGGACCGAGGATGAGGATCGGTTCCTGGTCTGCATGCTCCACAAGCTGGGCTTTGACAAGGAGAATGTGTATGATGATCTAAGAAGTGCCGTCAGGCAGGCCCCACAGTTCCGATTTGATTGGTTCATCAAGTCTCGTACAGCCATGGTAAGTGGAGCTGAATCTTTCACCAGCATTATTTTATGCACGTCCCTGTCATGGCATTTTTTCGTTTTCTCCATCCTTTTTCTCTATTCTGAATATACAGGTTTCACTGTATAATCCCTGTACAATCCCATAACACACTACAAGTCTTGCAGTTTTCGACCTAGCTAATGAAATGAAAGGGAAGAAAAAAATTGGTATTTACAATGTTGGAATGTCCTGTCAACAAGCTGTCAATCATATAGTTCATTTCAGGATGCCAGAAAGAAATGTACTACTACAATGTAAATTCTGGAATGCCCTGCTCTGGTAATGAACATTTAAGAATGCCTAAACTTCGTATGAGTGTAAATTTGTTAGTTGATTGCAGGATCCTATTTGAGTGTAATATACTCTGAATTTGTAAACAAGTTGGAATGCAAGATTGAAGATCTTAAAGATAAATGCACTTTATGAATTAACAGAAACACATGTGCAGATGATTTTCAGTTAATTATATCAAGAAACAATTAACTCAATTGTTTATTTAAAATTTTAAAAAGGAATCGCAATTTCGATATTGTAATGGATATAGCATTGACGTGGAGGACTATAAATATCTTTTTAACTTTCAGGAGCTTCAACGTCGCTGTAATACCTTGATCACCCTGATTGAGAGGGAGAACCAAGAGCTTGAAGAGAAAGAGAAGGTGGATAAGAAGAAGGGCAGAGGAGGTGGTAAAGCAGCAGGAAGGGTAAGCATCAAATCAACCTCTGTTATATTAGAAGAAGAGAACAAAATTGGAGGAAAAGAAGTTTTTAACTATGGGACATGTACTAGTATTACATGGTTTTAAATTAAAAAAAATTCTGAAGTTGAATTTGTGCAAGGGTCTCAAAGATTCATGTACGAGGTACGTGAAGCTGTTATTAGTCTATAATGATTCATAAATATAGCATTACCAATGGTCACCTGGTCATTGAATTCAATTTTACAGTGCACATTCTCTAGTAACTGGGGAGCAGTCTAACCAGTCACCCTTTTTACAGACACCTTCATGTTATTAAATCAAACACAGTGACATTCCTTCCTACTTGCCTGTTACTCTTTTATCCACCTGGGTAGGGAGAAGCATTATAGGTTTGATGCCTTACTGAAGGACACAAGTGCCATGCCAAGGCTAAAACCCACGACTTCCCCATCTCTGGTAAAAATGTTAAACTTCTCGACAACAAAACAGTACAAACTGTTAATCCCTCTTGTTTTTTCTCTTCCATAATCCCATTTACAGGCTAGCATGGGCACACCGAAGACTGAGAAGAGAAAGGCTGAGGATGACACTACGGACGGTAGAGGTCGCAAGAAGAACAAGAAGTGAATCCTAACGTGACATCTGTACTTGACTGCTCAATGGAGTCATCAGCCCTTGAGAAGACCTAAAATGGAGAAAATAGATAACAAAATAGTACATCCACCGAGATAGCACATCACTTTCATTCAGTGGTTGACTCAGAGAGGGTTTTCATTGATAATCATCCTCGTGCTGTGTCATCATCTTTGTGAATATGTCATGATTATATTTAAGTGATTGGATGAGTTGTGATGGAGTAAAGCCTTTAATGTGTCCTTTCAAAGCATGGATTTGTATATACAGTGTAGGGACTGGAAGGGCACACAGATGTACTAACTGATTGCACTACTTTCATTCCATCTCAATTGAAAAAGGATGGTACATATATGTACTCGTGAATCCTTGGAAATTTTATGGAGCATTCGAAAACTACACAACGTCGTTGAGAAACTGATCATTTTTACAGAATTAAAGATTTCAACTAATGGTATTAAACCAGCTATTTCTTTGAGCAGTGATGTAGGTAGGATCATTCACGAGACTTAAGTGTTGTTGGCCTCAGTTGACTCCAGTTCTATTCCTATTTGAATATAAGTTTCCTCCTACCTGCAATCGGGGTCTTGAGACCCCTGGATAGTGTCTCAGGAAATCGTCATAAGTCAAATTTCATGGACATCTCGTTGACATGCTTTTCAATGGGATGTCTATAAACTTGTATTTGTAACGGTTTTGTGAGATATTTTCCAAGACTATGACATGTACGACACTACTTGGAACAATAGATTACATTCCTTATACTAGTAATATTGCGATTGCTTTGAGTTGGCCATAGAAATGATTGATCTCGTCATTCACGATGTCAATATGCTATGAACAATGACCAAATGAACTGATTGTGTATTGTGACGTAAGAAAAGATTGCATAGCAATGTGATGATCAAGAAAAGGCTGCGATGATGTTTTGATTAAGACTATTTATTCACTTCAGTAGAATAAGCTGTAAAATAGACAATTGTGGAAGTGGTGGACGTCTGGATATTTAAACATTTGTAAATACTGCTTAGTTTGTGATAAAAACAATGTGAAGAGTAAGACTGTCACAGTAAAGGTGGGCGCAGTGTTCATTGTGATTTTTTTAGTTTTAAGCATTTATGATTACGGTGCATCTGTAATGGTCCAAAACCTTTAAAAATGGTAATATTTAGACTGGAATCTTGCAAAGGGTGTAAAACGAGCCAAGGATTTGTTGATATTCAGTAATTTCTTTTGAACGATAATGATATATTTTCTGCAGTTTCGTCCTTGTGAAGAAATTCTCGCCAACACTGAGCTTCATCTTAAAGTGTACATGTCATGTAACCATGCCAATTCATGAATGACTTGAATATTGTGAACGTGTTTGTGATTTACTTTATTCAATTTAATCCATGTTTATTTTCTTGTAATAAGTGGTAACACATAACAGTAACAGGATTGTGTATTCAATACGAATTAAACCATTATCACATTGAAATCTATCACTCAATTTTCTAACAAGATGAATGGGAATGATTCTTCTTGTTACATTGTACTGCATACAAAGGACTCTTCTATTACATTTTTCATCTTGATTTAAGTGATATTATGAAGCCATCAACTTAAATATGCTGAATAAACTAATTACTAATATTCAGAAAATTTACTTTTATATCCACCTTTATATAGATTCAAATTTCTTCTGATATCCAAATCACTTCAGAGAACAATTCTATTTCATTTTTGTTCACTCTTGTTGATAAAGTTTAGAATCACCTTTTCAGGTTGATGCCATGCACCTTCATATAACATAAAAATATATTTTGTTACATACCCAATGTTATGTTCAATTTTTTTGTTGTTTAATTTCTTCAAAGAAAGATTAATGTGATTTTTTTTTCCTTTTGTTTTGTTTACTGTCTTTGCTTTACAATAAAACTATTTTCAGTGAATGAAAGTTGTACTGTGTTGGTTTCTGTATTGCATTTATATGTCTATTCTATTATGTATTGTATTGTGACTTTATTCAATCTATTTCATCCTCTACCTTTATTTCTTCTTTTTTTCTATTTTTATATGTTTCCCTTTCTAATTTCATCCTTTTCTCTCTCGTTTATAGGGAAAGTCCACCCTGATATCACATTGTTTTAAAAGAAGCAGAAAAATCTAACAAACAGATCAATGAAATTTTGAGCAAAATCTGATAAGAAATAAGAGTTAATGAAATTTGATGTTGGAATCAATCAACCACAAATTAGCACCTCTGTGACGTATCTTGCGAGTTCCACTCCCATTTGCCCTGAACCCTAAAATTCATTAATTTCCATTTCCTCTAAAGAAAATATTTTATCATTCATGGATCCTAGATATATTCATTGCACCTACGTTTTTGCACAAACCTGTATGAACTGAATCTGTTCCTTTATCAAACTAAGAAAATTAAAATTTACAAAATTTTCTCTCCAGAGCGAATGGAAGAGGACCTCACAAAATATTTCGTAGATTATATACCAATTTGTGTTTGAAATTCGTAACTTATTTCTCGTTTGATTTGCTCGAACTTTCATTGATCTGTTTCTCTCATTTTTCGGCTTTTATTTAATCAACTAAATACCAGGGTGGATTTTCCCTTAAATTTATTTTGCTTTGCATTCTTGAACAAATGTCAAAACAGAACATACTTTTAAAAAGGCAAGAAAAGAAAGTTATGATGGGCAATAGCATGACGGATGGGGTGGGGGCCGGGGCGGAGGGCCTAGGAGTGGAGCACGTGCACGTGGGATCGAGGATTTGACATTTGATTGCGCAATCATCACAGTCCTCACACGTGCATGGGGGTGAACCAGATTAACTTTTTTTAAATTGATTGCCAATTTCAATATGGCAGCTAGTACCTTCGCCGTTTCACTCGTCGGTGTTTTAGATGAGAGGATTGACAATTCAACTCATACTTCGTGGGATATCAATAAAATTGGAGGAATACCGGCAAGTATTTATTTTCATTTGCCCCACATGTTGAGAATTGTGTAAGGTTGTGGAAGTTGAACTGGACATTGAATTTTGTCACACCATTGACTTTTGAGTGCAGATCTATGCGTCACCCTATGCAAACAATACATGGATATATTCATTGGATAAGTGGATATCCTTTGTAATTCGTTGTACAAGGTTTTCCTGGCATTATCGTTACAACGGAATCCACCATTCATTCCGCACAACACACATAATTAAATTTTAAAATAGCGACTTTTCTTTCAAATACCACTGGCACTGCATAAAAGTGACCATTTTTCACTCAAGTCAAAATTGGTATTTGATTTACAATTTACAAACACTGACACCAACCACCTGTCCATGACCCCCCCCCCCCTATTCACACTCCCTGCTATAGCCTACCAGTCTAACATAGAAAAGTCATGACCACACCACGAATAGTGGTCATATTGACCACTACGAATACAAAATGCAAAAATAGTTATTTTCTGTCGCGTGTAGTAAAGGTATGGGGGGAAAATAAGATAAATATTTTAAATACTTGCTTTCAAATTCAGCCCTTAAAAATCTCACTCCTACCTCAAAAAATGGCCGTTAGAAAGAACTTTTGATATTTTCAGCAAAATCCAAAGTCAAAATCTTGTCCAAAACCGGAGAAATCCCCGCCGATTTGTTTCGCGATCGCGTGTTGTTTACATACTGCCGATGTCTTAGACTAAAATCGGCCAATAAAATTTTTGTCCACGAAGAAACTCGGGATCGCAAACGCACATCGATCTTTACGATCGCGCACACAGAAAATCAGGACTTTCCGTGTATGCCACATAGGGACCGAATTTTTAAGGACAAAACTCTTTTGGGGAGATGTCAGCGCCCGCGGCGACCAGGAAATGTACACAATGACTCCGATAGCTCGTTTCGCGAGAATCAACAGTAAATTACGGATTTGATTTTTGGAAATATCTTTTCCAACATCGGTGAGTTGAATTTATTGTATTTCTTGGATATTTAGTGGTCGGTTTTTGTAAATTAAATGCCGATTTTGAGTGAATGTTTGTGACTTTTGTGCAGTGGTGTTTTAAAAAGTTGAGGTGTATGACTGCCTACATTATACACACGAAGTATAGGAATGTAGCTATGAGTGGTCATGACCATCATGACCATGATGACAGTTCTTGAAGAACAGTTTGATCGCATTTTTTATATCTCAAAGTCAAATTGCTCAACGAGTCAAGGTTGTCTTGTTCCTATGTTTATTGTTCAGAGGAATTTAGGAAAAGTGAAAGGACAGAAAAGAAAGGAAAGCAATAATAATGGAATGAAATTGAATTAAACACTTACACAAAACTATGTTTTGGTTTTTGTTTTCAGTGTTTATACACCAAAAATGAAGTAAAATGGAAAGAGGAAAGAGGAAAAAGGTTAAACTAGTAAAAGAAGGAAACTTAGAAAGAGTGATTGAGATCAGGAAAGTTGTGAGCAGGTCACAAAAGTTTGGAGAGTGTAGTTCTGAAAAGAACTGTTTGTATTCCTCTGTAGAGTAATTCTGAAAGAGAATATCTGAACTACGGTAATCTTTCGGTAAAGACTAAAGCAGTAAAGGAGTATATCTTGAAGTTGACGTGTTTATCGTGGAGATTAACTCAAGTAAAATTGAGAAGATGAAAATAATCAGGCATCATGATGCGTTTATTGCGCTAAATTAGAAAGGCATGACCATGAAAATAAACCAAATCAGAGAATCCTCAATTGGTTTGAAATTTTTATATACTTGTTTTTTGTTCAATTAAGTTTAGCAAACTACATACATGTATACACGAACATTGCATATCATCTACTGCTGTGCACTGTTGTTGGAAACAGGAAATAAAAGAAACAGGAATGAAATAAAATTGTGATGTTATCTTTTTCATCACGTGGATGCCTTTCTTTCCTTTTACCTGTTTACTATTTGGTTTATGTAATTTCTGTGAAGGAGAATGAGATTAAAGGGATACCGTATTTTCCGGAATATAAACCGCGGGTTTTTCCTTCTGGAAAATCTCCCAAAAAGGAGGGGCGGTTAGTACACGGACATAAGGAAATTAATCATTACAAAACCCAACATTTTGACCAGATTTCTCAGTCTAACGATTGTCAATCATTTTTTAATGTCGTCTCTACTTGTCTTTGTCAAGATGATGAAATAAAACTCACTTTTTTTGCATCATGTATCTCTCTTTGTCGTCGTTATTTGTCGCGTTATGCTTCAACAGAATCAGCGCGAGTAGCGGGCACACAGTCAGTGTCTCCGCCGCAGCAGCCGCATAGAAGAAGGCTGGGGTACCGGCTGGTAATCACAACATTTTGCGTGCAAAATTTACGCCCCCTGACCTTACAAAGCCGCTGTGATTTTGTCCTCTCATTATTAAAACAGCGAGACAATACCCATGCCTATAGTTTTTAAGAAAACAAGTATTGTTTGCTGACCCAGATTTGTAACTTACGTAACTTCGCAGCTTGAACAATACTCAATAGGAAGCTTAGTAATTGAGCTGATGACGCACATTGAATAGGAGCCCTCTATTGTGCACTAGCTTACAGCCAATTGAATAGAAAATCAATATTTAAAGCCCTGGAGGATATTTTTTAGGCTGTGTATTTATTGAGTCACTTCGTATCCGTGTATGAGCATTGTCTGATATTTGTACTTTTGTTGGATGACAAGATGTCTTTGATGATGCCGTTATGGCCAAGCTAGGATATAAAAAGTTATTTAACCAACACCCCCCCCCCCCCCCCCCCCCCCTATGAACATATCGATGAATTTCAAGAAATCACACTTGAAACATAATTCATAATTCTCTTTATTTTGTTGTGTTACTCTTTTTCTCTGTCTTTCTTCTCTTATTTGCCCCCTCCCTATGAACATATATCGATGAATTTCAAGAAATCACACATGTAACAGAAATTCATAATTCTTTTTATTCCCTTTTTTCTTCTTCACTCACATCTTTCTCTCGTTTTCACATTTAGAACCAAGTTAATAAATGGTAGTCCTCCATTTTAAATATCAGGCTATAAGACCATGAATTTCTTCAGTATCCAATAATTTAACACAATAATTTATATTTAATATCAAGCTAACTCGCCCCTTTAAATTCCTCCTTATAAGACCAGTGTTTGAAGATTTACGACACTCGTAAATTACACAATTGCCACTCAATCGCCGATTGTGGACGTTTTTATGCCGCGAGAGGGCACCGTGTTCGTTACCTGATCATGCGGGGCGCAAACCTCGGATAGACAGGTCGCCGCACAAACATGCACGCTTCGCCTGAGCTCGAGCTCTCGTGCGAGATTCGGTCGGCTTCGTGCAGTCCGAAAGATAATCCCAGTAGTCCAACGGACGCGTTCGACGCACAAACTTTGTGTACGAGTGAATGGGGCTTACGCGATCCTGACTTTCCCCACAGCCGCCTGGTTGCGTATCCCTTTAATGTCTTGAAGTTGCATTGATAACAGTTTCACTACCGGTAGTCATGTATTCATATTTCTAGCTTTATATACCACTGTAGATCTGACTTTGCGTACATTCTTCCAGGAGGAATACTATCATGATCCTAGAGAAAACGTATCAAGAATAGTTCTTTTTTTACTTGGCAATTTAGCACTTACTGCCATGATGCATTCCCATGATTCTCAACTTGATCTACAATATACATGTATATGGCCTAGTATCAGTCCTTAGATTAGAGACCAATCCTAAAGATCAAGTTCAGTTCTGGTCTTGAGATTGAATTGTGAAAGAAACTGTCTCAAAGCAATCTCGCTACCCCAAATACGCAATTTCGCCAACAGATGGCGTTTGTCATGCAAACCATGCATGCGCAGTGCTGACAATATCCCGATTGGGTCGACAAGTGTTTGTCTTTTTGCATTGAAAATGTACACAGGTATTACAAAAATCCTTGAGTTTGAGTATAAATTAACCGACATGTTTGAAAAGATACCATGATTTATTGAGACAATTGGTTGCTTTTTCAAAATTTGAGTGGTTTATGTCATGCGATCCAAAAATTAAGCATTTTAGCACTCATTTTATTCATAAGCCGTATTTCAATACGGACCGGAAGTGAAGTTGACGAAGATGCGGACCATTTCCATGCATAATATTGCCCTCTACGTCGAAAATTGCATATTTGAGGTAGCGAGAATTGGGAAAGGTTGATTATAGAGCACATAAGAATTGGGTGTATGCTGTAAGGTTTGGAATCACCAAAATGATAGCAAATTGACTCAATCCTGCTGAGAATCACACAGAAATGTGTATATGGGACTACACATAAATGTTCCGCCCGAACATTTCAGCTGTCTCTTGTCATATTCTGAATGTGAGAGCATTTGAAGAGCAATCCTTTTCAGGAGACATATCTTCTATGATAATCTTCCAAACTAACATAAAATGAATGAGAATTTTTTTAAAGCTCATAAATTATTTTTTACCTTTCCCAGAACTCAAGTTTTCCTTAATTTAAATTTGATGTCACTTGTACATTCTACAGGACTGGATGAGTAGCCACACCCCTCACCCAAGGTGTGATGCTTGCCAAAGTTTGTTGACCCTTGTGACCCAGCTGTACTGCCCTCTTGAAGGTTCCCTGTACCATAGAGCAATCTATGTCTTCACATGTCTAACAGATCTGTGCCATCACCAGCAACATTCGTACAGGTTAGTTCACTTGTGGTTTCATTAACATTAATACATCATAATAATACATTTCAATGCACTTTACATTTAGATAATTATATATGCATACATATAAATTACTTTACAATGCTACAATATCTCATAAAAAAACATTACAATGTCTATAATTCTTATATTAATGATAAATGGGTTCATATCTGGAACATTCAAGTCCATAATGCTGACAGCTGTGTTATTAAAAAACAATGAGGATGCTCTGGTGACAACATCCATAATGTTAAAAAATTGGTAAGCATGATCTGTGATTGTACATGTATAAGACCCAAGTTATAATGAAACTGGCTTGAAATACATTCCAATTTTATTACATACACTATGCATTGTACTAGTTATGATGTAAAGAGAGAGAGGTTGTCCTTGACTGACATACACCTATTTGGTAATTTAACTTTGTTTGGAAGTCCTCATGCTCAGTATGTTGTAAAAACCATTAAAACTATGTCAGCCAAAAGTGACTATATCATCTCAAAATATAATCAAACTGAACTGAAAATTATTTCACCTAACACTTTTTTTTTTCTGTCCAAATCAAGTTTCCGTGTATTCAGGGCTCAGAAGCTAGCTGCGAATAGCTTTGCCAGCTCTGGAGAACAGTCAGCCCCTGTACAGGAGCCACTCAACGATGCTGTGACCTTTGACACAGACTGGTGTGATGATGCGGATGATTGGGGTGATGAAGATGAGGCTGGTGATGGTGGAGATGGGTTGGATGCGATGAACCAATTGGGCATTGCCAAGGAGAAATCATACGAAGCAGTCGAGGTACGTTGTAGTAAACAATAATTTGAAAATATCGTGATCCTTTATTTGTGACTGTCACATCTGCTTCTATTGTCAGAAAACCAAAGCAGAAATATATTCCATTATAGTTCTCTTTACCATTTATTTGATACCATAATTGCTATCAGGGATTATCCGAAACTGCAGACCTTGCTTCTGAAAACAGGAGCAGTTGCATTTTTTGTTCCTTTTTTTTTTGTTTGGGGGAGGGGGGGGTAATCTAGATGTCAACTAGCCATTTTGTTGAAATTTGTTTGCTTCATTCATCTTTTTAAGTTAACAAAATATAAGTTATGAGATAAATCTTTTTATCTTTGTAAAAACTATATAATTAGTAGGGGTTTTTTAGAGCTTTTTATTTTTTTCACCAAATTGTATTGGATCAGAGTTGAATTTCCCCCTTTGTTTAAAACTCATTATATATACTATTTCATTTAAGAAAGATAGCCCCCTTCCTCTTTCAGGCTTCCAATAACCAGACTCTTGTAACTATGACAAGTACCAGCTCTACCATCCAGTCTGATTCCAATGGTCTGGAGCAGAGTTTGGAGCAACTTAGCCTGCACCCGACAGATCCTCCTGTGTTGCATCCAAAAGAGCATTTACCTAAGCAACCAGTGTCTGCTTGGCCAGAAGGTGTTTCTGAAACTGTTATGAACAATGAGGTTCCACAGTTCATCTCCTACTTCATCAATGTCTTTGATGAGCCTTCAGCGATGAGCGAGGAGCTGCTGTCTCATGAACGCCAGCTGATGAAGGAGTATCAGGAGAGGGAGGGAGTCTCGTTGGCAGAATGGCGGGAGGATGATCTTGGAAAGAGGTAGGATTGTTGATGATTATGGCTTTGATAGGTGATATGCTGATGTTGATTGCTATAATTGTATCTGACTGCTAAGAAAGAAGTAACTAATGGATCTGGATACTAAACACCTAGGCACATTCGCTCAGAAAGTGAAATTTATGAATAAATGATAAAGATAACATTTAACAAATTCATAGTGACGAAGCTTTTCGACCTGCACTCATCGGGTCACAACGCAGGAATGAGAGAATACAAGAAAATACAAAAGTCAAGGAAGGGTGTGTATAGCGACCCGGGTATGATCCGGGCACGCTAGAATAATCGAAGCGCTTGTACAAACTCCTTTTGTCGGCACAATAGCGGATCTCTCGACTGAATGAACAACGCTTCTAAGAAGCGAAGATGTTGAAAGCTGCGTGCTCGGGCAACAATAGTGAACTGAGCTGGGTTATACGCCTTGGAACAAGCCGGACTATTTAGCAAGTGCTGACCAATAGCAGAGTCGCTGTGACTGCGGCATGGAACAATAGCGACGCTAGCAGCGGTTTTGCAGTTACGCTTCGGCTGTGCTCGGCTACCAGCTGATGTCTGTCGTACCACGGAGGGTACGTGCTGTTTAATGCGGTCTGCTAGACGCTGAGATGTACGGCCAACGTAGACGGCTTCACACCGACAATGATACTGATAAACAACATTGCTCATTTAGGGGGAAGGCAGTACATCCTTGCGAACTGCGGGTAGCATTCTATTAGTAGAGAACACGACACCCGTAGCCACGGCAAAGTAACAGCGCGACACTGTATGCTTAATATTGCGCGCATACTTATCAGACACTTTACCTCGCCAAGGTAATTTGAGGTAGACCGGGCATTTATTGGGCCCATACACAGGGCGAGTCCGCGAATCAATGGTACGCTGCACAGCGCGATCAATGGCAAGCTCCGGATAGCCATTGTCTCGTAGGATTTGCTTGATGCGAAGAAGCTCAGGGTTGAGCTTACACGGAGAACAAATTTGCAAGGCGCGACACACTAAGCTATTAATCAAACCAGTTTTATACGATGTAGCACTGTACGAATCCCATCGCGTGTACTGGCCCGTAAACGTAGGTTTACGATATACGGACGTGAGAAGTTTGCCGTCACTCTTCTCAACCAGTACATCCAAAAATGGAAGCGCGTTAGACTGCTCCATCTCACATGTAAACCGCCGAAGCGTAACTGCAAAACCGCTGCTAGCGTCGCTAATGTTCAATGCCGCAGTCACAGCGACTCTGCTATTGGTCAGCACTTGCTAAATAGTCCGGCTTGTTCCAAGGCGTATAACCCAGCTCAGTTCACTATTGTTGCCCGAGCACGCAGCTTTCAACATCTTCGCTTCTTAGAAGCGTTGTTCATTCAGTCGAGAGATCCGCTATTGTGCCGACAAAAGGAGTTTGTACAAGCGCTTCGATTATTCTAGCGTGCCCGGATCATACCCGGGTCGCTATACACACCCTTCCTTGACTTTTGTATTTTCTTGTATTCTCTCATTCCTGCGTTGTGACCCGATGAGTGCAGGTCGAAAAGCTTCGTCACTATGAATTTGTTAAATGTTATCTTTAAGTTTTGTAGTACCAATCGTCTGTTTGAATAAATGATAATGATAATAAATATCACTTGTCTTTTATGATAATGTTGTTACGCATTATCAGACTTTTAACATTCATTTTACATTTAATAGGAGCTTTTCCATCACATCCAAAGTAAGCTCATTCCTTAATTTCCAGATAGAACATAGAACTTAGTACAGTGGAAAACTTGATATAAAGAGCTCCAATATAACAAGATTCCTGATATAACAAGGTAATTTTGCTGGTCCCATGTCTTTATGTTCCTTTGGATTTTTTTACCCTGATATAAGGAGATTCCTGATATAACAAGATCATTTTCATGGTCCCAAATTCCTCGTTATTGAGCGTTTCCACTGTACTAAATGTTGTGATGTCCCCTTTTCTACTTTCCTGTTTATAGCGGTAGCGGAGGAGATGGTGGTGGAGGTGAAGGATATGAGAAGGTCACAGCTAAGCATGGAGACAGAACCTTCCAGAAGTTTGTCAAAAAGATTCAGTCATGCCCTGAACAGTGTATAAGGTGATTACTTTACTCGTTGATTAACCCATGATGTATCAAGCAGGGAATAGGTACAGTAGAAACTCGTTATAAAGTGATCTGATGTAACGAGATTCCTGATTTATAACAAGGTAATTTTGCTGGTTCCAGGGATGGTATTCTGAGAATTATTTTATCTCGATTTTGGTGAAAAGATTTTATTTGTCATAACAAATTTTAAATAGCAACATTTCATTGGTGTTTGCACACATGAATTCCACGTACGCAGCCACTTTTGCTCAGTCATTAACCAGTGATGCCCCATAAGTGTACATTTTGTTATGACAATTGAAATTATTTCACTAAAATCAACATAAAGAAATTATTTTACTAAATTCAAGATAAAATAAATCTCAGAGTACCACCCCTGGTCTTTGTGTTATTTTGTTGTTGTTTTTTAACCCTCACATAAGGAGATTCCTGATATAACAAGGGAATTTTCCTGTTCCCAAGGTCCTCGTTATAGTGAATTTCTACTGTATTGTAAAATTATAGGCAAACTATCCTCAAAGGGTTACCGTAAATCCATTACACCTTGAATGAAATTGTTTTGAGAGAAAATCTCTCCAAAGTATTCTGATCATGCATTACCAATAAATAGGCCCCCTTCATTGTTGGGTTTATTTTAATTCAAGGCAAAGATATGTGAATAAGAAATATTTAAAGACAAAAAAACAAACAAAAAACCCACACACAGTGAAATTATTTTTGCAGCCTTTTTGTGATAGTGATGACAATAGACAATCAGTTGCTGAACGGTAGGCCTTCATCCATGTACATTTGCATTTACATGCTCTACCAAAAGCTTTTCCTGATTATTTTGCATTCCTCTTATTTCTTATTCTCAGGTACTGTTACAATGGGAAGCCTCTTTGGTTGACAGATCCCACTCAGCAATCAACCCATATACCTGCCTGTACCTACTGTGGGAGTAAGAGACACTTTGAATTTCAACTCATGCCTGCTTTATTACCATCCCTACGGTTACTTGAGAAACCAGGTATATAAACCATTTTGTGTTTTTTAATGAATTTGTTGTGTGCTCAAGGTTGCCAGAGTTGGCAGAATTTTGACCACTTTAGCATCTAGCATTATGCTAGGCATACTTTGACAAAATATAGCAGAATTTTTTCATAATTCTGGTGTTTTGGGGTTTTTTTGCTTGTCAGAGAATTATTGAGTAAAATGTCCCCCAGAAAATGCTGATAGCCTTTTTTTTTTTTTTTGCTTTTGTCAGAGCATTTTTGAGTAAAGTTTTGATTTAGCAGTAAAATTTTTTATTTTTCAGAATTTTCGCTTCTCCCTAGCAGAATAGTATCTTTTTCGCTTCTCGCTAGCAGAATAGTATTTTTTTTGCTGGCCACACTGTGTGTGCTCAGCAGAATGTCATGTGTTTCTTGGGTGGGGGACGAGAGAGAGTCTTACAAATAATTAGTTGTGACCTTAGTTTTGAGAGTTTTTTTCCTAGTAACTTAATGGTTTTCAGTATTCAGTTTTCAAAAAAATTATTATTGAAGCAACAGAAACCATTATGCAATAGACTGATAATATATTTCTTTGTTCTCCGTCTCATCCATTCTCTTATACAGCACCTCCTATTGACTTTGGTGTGGTGTTAGTTTACACTTGTTCACAGAGCTGTTGGACAGAAGACTATAGAGACCTGCTACGGGAGGAAGTACTATTTGTCCAGCATGACCCGGACAGCATTGCCATTAAACAGGCTGAACAAAAATTGGCACAAATACAACAAAGTCAACGATAACTTTCATGTAGAGTGCAATTTCACTCGTTTGGTTGGATGGAGTAATCACTGATAAAAAAAAGAAGACATGAGAATGATAAAATATAAGAGTTGATGGCATATTCTCCATTCCCCACTCACTTAATGCAAGTATATGGTTATTTATATTGGTAAGTGGTCTTATTGCTACTTGATTTCTGTTTTTCATTGAATTTTCTTCTCTTTGTGTAAAACTTCATTATTTAAATATATCAGTCATGTTTATGTAAATACATTTTGGTTTCATATATTTTCATTTTTGCTCATAGATTTGGTTATGTAATCGTTGCGATCAAAATGCAAAAGAACAGAAGGGGTGTAGGTGAAGAGGGAGTAGAAAGAGAGGGGGGAAGAGAGAGGGAGAAAGGGAGGGGGGAGAGAGGGGGAGAGAGAAAGAGAGAGAGGGAGGGGAGAGAGTGATAGTACAAGCATGTGTTGAGCTGGACGAGACATTGTAAGAAGGGAGAGAGAAAGTGAAGAAAGTTTTTTTCTTTTTAAAGAGGGGAGAAAGATCAAAGAGAGGAGAGAGAGACCATAAAAGAGAGAAAGGGAAAAAGAGATTTAAAGGGCAGTCCAACCTTAGTAAAGAGCTGATTTGTGTGAAAGGAGATACATTTTTATTTTGATTTGAAATTCCCAAATGTATAAAGTGATTACAACTTCATAACTTTCTGATTGCTTTCGTTCAAACGTTCGCCAATCTGCTTCTCTGATTTTTCTTGTTTTCACACAAATCAAATTATTACAAAGGTTGGATTGCCCTTTAAAGAGAGAAAGAGAAAAGATTGAAAGAGATGTAATACACATGATACATGTAATGGGAATGAGAGATAGGAAATAATTAATGGGATAGATAAAAGGTGGGCAAAACATTGCTGTAATTAAGAGAGAGAGACAATGGAAGAGGATAAATTGATGCAGTGGAAACTTGCTATAACGGACCTTGGAACCATGAAAATTAACTTGTTATATCAGGAATCTCCTTATATCGGGGTAAAAAAAAGAAGCACACAAAGACCTGGGATCATTGTTATATCAGAAATCTTGTTATATCAGAGCTCTTTATAACAAGTTTCCACTCTACAATGGAAAGGAACATACACAAAAACTGACAGAGAGAGAGAGATGGAGAATATAACATGTGCATTGATAACATATGAGGGATAGCATAAATCTGAATGACCCGTCTAACAGAAGGAATAACATCTTGTGATACATCTTGCGATTCCAGTTATGCAAGACATGGATATTTGCACACAGTTTTGATGTTTAAAACAAAAAAACAAATTTGTTACCTTTTCATTTAATAGAATATACCTTTAATCTTTATTGAAGTCCAATTCAATAAACATCACAATAATATTGGCAGAAATACTGCAGCATATAGTTTCCTATATTCATAATGATGGAAACTATACTAGGTGGATCTACTGTTTTTTTAAAGAGATGACAAATAAACATGAATTAGAGTACATGTAGTAAAATGCAAAAGGCTATGTCATTATGCCGAGAAAAAATGTCATTAATTTATGTCTTACAGAACCAGTCTTTGTTTTATCCAGGGAACAATGAGGATATTGTCTTTTAAATTAAAAAATATGAAAACTTGGTATTCTTTTACAAGAGAAATTTCTACTTAATGAATTTAAAAATTGATAAACTGATTTGATAACTGTGTAAAAAGTAACCCTGTTATAGAAAATATACATGAATGTGAAAACTGGAGACAACAAATGATTATTCAAACTGAATTACCAATATTCTTTATGAAATCAAATTCCAACTGGTTCATTAACCCTATTCCTACTGGGGGGGGGGGGGGGGGGGTCAATTTGACCCCCCCCTCGACATTTTTCGCGATAATTCTGCAACGCGCAAAGATTTTGCCGCGCCATTTTATGACTTTTTTCTTTGAAGTCTCCCGCATATTTTGAGACCAAATTTGCGATGTCCGGGTAGACCGTTCCGAAATTACATAATGTTTTGTACATGCATGTCGGGCCCCAAAACAGCTCAAATTTGTGATTTTGTGTGCAAATCCAATGCAAATTCTGTTTTGGGGTTAAATTGATATTAATTAGATTATTTCAAATTTAAATCATTGAAATTAATTTATTCTAATGTAAATAAGCTTGAAAAACTGTCCCCAACAAATTTCGGCAAAAAAACAATAGAAAACTAAAGATCAAAAAAACAATAAAATACATAAGAAATTAGCAAAACAATAAAAAACATAAGAAATTAATTTTGATTGTTGATTTTTTTTGCAAGGAAATTGTTCAATGTGTCTTGAGGAATACTGACACAAAAAATTAGCGTTCTTTCAGCCTTTTTTATGGAGTTACAGGCAAAAACATAAATTCATGCATAAATTTGCATAATTAATTAAAACTAGAAAATCGATAATTTCCTTAAATTTAACTTTATAATCTTGTAGCTTACATCCGGCTCTATGTTCAGGCAAAATTTCGCGGCAATCGCGCGATCATCGGCCGAGATCTGAAGGGGGGAATAGGGTTAAACTCTGGCATTCTGAACAAGACTTATTGCACATCATGTCATCTGTTGAGAGCTAGAAGGATGTTAACTTATATACTTTAACACAGAATTAATAGTCTAAAACCAGAAACTTTCGCGACATAGAATTTTTGCGAATCAGTAATGACAGCCAATTTTTCAGCAAGAAACTATTTTGAATTGCAATAACTTTATGTTGTTTCAATGGTGATTTGATGAATTCGCGGCATGAAAACTTCATGAATCTTGACCACTCGTGAAATTTGCGAAAGTTTCATGCACATGAAAATTTCTGAATTTCTTCTCCAAACACATGATATACACAATACTTCATTGCACTAAAATCATCTTGGAAACTATAGGCAATAATTTGTTTCTAACTTCAGAGTAAAATAATTTTTTGATGTGATATTACATTTAAAATATAATATTTGAGTTGATGTCTTTATATCACAAATCAATTATATTTATACTATAAAATCATATTCATACTATAAAATAAATCAATTATCATATTCATACTATAAAATATGTTTATCAGCAAATGGAAGAAAGAAATGAATTCACACACAAATAAAGGACATTCAAATTATACAAGATGCACTTACATGTCCATGATAACATACATTGCAGCGCTAACTATAATTAACTTTGTATTTTTATAATGCGATGATAATTTAAATTATATAGGTTCAAGAGCATACAATAATAAACGTATGTTTCAAATATTCCTGTATATAATACTGTACAGAGATACACAAATGTCATTTCATGATTACAAAATACAAAAATACAATATACCTGTACATGAATTCTTATCATGATCTTGCAAGGAGCCAATGGCAGAAGAAAATGGGGAAGACCAAACTAAGACGTGGGGGGTGTTTCATAAAGCTGTTCATAAAGTTATGCATGACTTTACGAATGACTTAAATATGACAAGCCAATGGGATGCTCAATCGTTTTTAACTGCGTCAACTAAAGTTGAACTGCATGTGCAGATATAGATTAACATTCTTATTATAGCAAACATTTTTAATGCAAAGTACATTTTTTGCCATAATTTAATTGAGGTTATTGGAAATACAGTCACAGTTTGTTAAAACATCAGGAAAAACTTTGGGCATCCTATCGGTCACTTCATATTCAAGTCATGCGTAACTTTATGAACAGCTGTATGAAACACCCCCCTGGACTGATAACATAAAGCAGTGGACAGGAATGTCTTTTGAGCAGCTACATGTAACTATAACAGCTGAAGACAGAAAGTTTTGGAGAACCTGTGTCTCAAGATCTATCACATTGTTGACCCAACTGCCTCCAAGCTATGGGACATACATGTACATAGATAGAAAGATCTTAACCAGGTTGAATGACATGGCACCCACAAAATGATTTTTCAAATCCATGCCCTTTGGCATTGTTTTTATAGAATCTAATTGAAAACCTGCATTTCACTAATGACAATGATATTAAAATAACTCACATGGGCACACACAAGCAAGCATGCACGAAGTGAAATGTGTGCACTTGTAAATATGAGATATAAATACATAAAAATACATGAATGAATTTATTGAATTAAATGACCACAATAAAATAATCTTTGATATTTGGGAAGGAAATTTCATTCCCAAAGTCACATACATTCAAAACTACAACAGATTCCAAATGACCTCCATGGAAATGCACCTATGGGACTACACAGTATTCCATTTATGACCTATCAGCCTGGTTTCTTCACTGGCCTGCTAATGCTTATTAGCTGTCATATATTTCCTGTTCAATGCACTGTATTCCATGCACCATCACCAGGACTTGATTTAGACTACATGTAGGTTTCACAAACATTCAAATTCACAATTACCGTTATGTGCACCATAGTCAAACATCATGTCATGCAGCACTATTTTTCAATGATACATTACTGGTATTCATTTTCAGAGTCATCTGAGGTAGACATCTTTGTCCAAAAATTATTGTTATCAAAGATTTTTATGCATCGGGCGATTCCATGCAATGTGTCCTGTATGACATTTTATCTATTTTCTATATTTCATCCAAAAAAATGAAGAATACCTCGATATGACCCATGAAAAGTAATCTTTTCTGGTATTGCTATCATTATTCACGGTAATATCAAGAGATTTTTCAATTGTGGATATGTATGCATAAATGTCATATGTCGTACAGGAAAATGTACCATTTTCTCCTTGGTAAGACAGTGATGGGAATTTTTACATCAAATACATGTACATGAACTGGTAATTTGGCAGGTACATGAACAATACCAACTTCTATAATTCTACATAATGCTTTAGTTAGGCACCAAAAATTCTCCCATTTTGTATTCATTATTTGAACCAGATTGATTTCAAAGGACCATGAATACTTTGGGTCCACTCACTATTCATACGGACCACTATTCATAGAAAACCGCTATTCATTTTCATGATCTAGAGCTGCACAGCAACATTAATATATTTCTTTATCACTTATAGTTCTATGTCAAAGGGGAGGTTTTATGAAAACTTACAAAAGTACCTGATATGAATTGAGCATATTAGGTGTCATACCTCAATCAATGTTATAAATATCCACCTGAGTATTATTTTGCAGCATTTGACTCTTATTTTATAAGTGCAGTATAACTTAAGTACAATTTTTATTTACATTTGTGACATAAACTACTTCCCATTCAACAAAAGTATCACATTTATATGTATCTACATGTAAAAGGGTTATTTACATTTCAACTACATATTATAATGTAATGATTAAGTGGAGGTTCTAGTAAGCTCGTTTACTACTTAACCTCAATATGTGTCATCAATCCAATGCTGAAAAATTATTCCTCATTCTATATTTCTTCGGATAATACAGGGCCCATCTCATTTATCTACAAGTACAATCTTTTAACATAATTGTCAAATAAATCGGCTGCAAAAAATCTCATCATTAAAATCAAGCATAAGAAACAAATACAAATATATGAGTAGGAATGTAAATATAAGATGGCAAAAGTATTTGATGTTGTTGATTTTTGTATGGATAACTTAAGTATGCACTGATATTTGCTAGTAAATAATTTCATAGAGTGCAATTTCATAGAACAAACTTCAATTTGGGGAATAGGAGAATATACAGGAAAAATCTGGCTAACTTGGCACAAATTTGGCTGAACACCCAGTACTACCCATTTAAATTGTCGAGAGGTGCCCCACATGATTGACTTCTCCTTTATAAAGACATGTATTGCATCTATTGGTATTATTGTTTCTATTGTAAGAATCACTCCATGTTACAGTTACAAAACTGCCACAAGCTTGTTGCTCGGAGGGCAGTGTATTTTGAATACCACTTACACTTTCTGTGAATGAGTACTTAATAAAGGACCCAAGTCACTGGGATCCCATTCTTGTTCTACCATTCTGCTGGTGGTTATTCATCTCTTTCAAGGTTCTGCGACTGGCGATATCTACAGGCAGACTGCACCACTCGCAGGATTCCCTCCACAATGCCACCTGCAGCTTCCTGTCGTAGGAGAGGCTGCTGGATGCAACGGAACCACAGTTGTCAAGGTAACAGCCTCCAACGCCTTCCATCTCATCAGACAGGGCAGCGTAGATAGATGTGGCGCTACCTTTCCGTTTGGTCTACAAATGGAAAGTGGAAAAATGTAGGATAAGCTGTGAAGTTGTGTTGATAATAGAGGTACATTTTTTTATTAACTCATTTCCTGCTTTGGTCGACTTACAGCACATGCAGAAAACTTTGGTCAATTTTTGTCCCACTTACATTGTGAACAAACAATTGGACAGTTTAGGAATTCCATTCCTGACAAAAACTTGAAATGTTTTTACACAATACACAGTATGGTTACAAAAGGTGCTTAACCCCTACCATGCCGTGGGTGGCAAATCCCGCCCAAAAGTTTGAGTGTTGAACATTTTGCTAAGGCTCAGAATGGCTCAAAAATTCTTCCTCATACAGGAACCTGTGCCATCAGTATAATGTTTATTCATATGCAATATATCTTTGCCCAGTTTGCTCGAGAAAATAACTCTTTGAAAGTTAATATTTAACTCTTGAAACTTCATTTTTGACATTTGCTCAAAAGTCTGGTGGCATGGAAAGGGTTAAGAATTAATTACCAGAAATATCCATTATTGGTAAGAAAGTTAATTTTTATTACATAAATGAAATACATTTATCAGGGCGCGTAATTGACCATAATGTACAATCAATCATAAAAATCAATCGTAAGATCTTTTTCAAGCTTTACGTTACAGGGCCTAGTACTCATAATAAATTTTCTGGAAATAAATCTTCATCATCGATCTCCTATCACATAAGACCCCTGCACCATCCTCTAATGCTCATCTGCAATTTGCCCCAGGACCCCCAACTCGCACAAGATATGGAGACCGTGCCTTCTGCGTGGCAGCCCCTAAGCTTTGGAACAGTCTTCCGATCGAGTGGCGGGATGCCGACTCTGCTGCTGTGTTTAAGTCTTCCCGTACATGTAGGACATTCCTTTTTAATTCCCCTCTGTAACTCTCCAGTCTTATACTGTAGTCTAAGCTTCATTCTGCTGATGTAATTGTTTATTGTTATCTTTCTATATACTTTATAATGGTGTGTCTCTTATTCTTTGTATAAGGCTATGTGTAGTAAATTTTAGATTAATAATGTAAATGTTTCAATTAATTGTTAATACTTTAAGTTATTTCATATCCTGCATTTTCACGTAAATTACTCAACTTATTTTCTTTTGTATTAAGCGCTATAAAAATGTAATGTATTATTTATCATTATCTTATTTAACCCCTCTGTGATCGCCCTACATAACATAGCCATAAATCCATTCAAATTCATATCAGCTTGATCTACCTCCAATAAATCAATGGCATACATGTAACCTAATTTTATATATTTATGCATTCATGTATTATTTCATTTAGTAAACTTTTATTGACCCAATTACTGCTGTTTTGTACAAAGTTCAAGTGAATGTTAAAAGGAAAATAAAGAACAAAACCACAATAACTGCAACTCTACAATCTCAATTAAATAAATATTTTGGATGTTGTTTGGCATATGATTAGGTATCTGGTATGATAAGAAAACACAGGTAGGGTATCTTATTTGCCTGAATAACAAACTGAACCTCGATCTACTCTACTCATACAATGGCATTACTTGGCAGTTTAGAGTACAAAGTCTATTCCATTGTCCACATTCATATCTGTAGTCATTGGGCATCTATCCAATAAAACATGGCATGCTATTTGAATATAACTCACCAATCAAAACACATTATGTTCAGTTTCAATCTGATTGTTCAGAAATTATTTTATCCAAACAAAACACGATGGGTAAGTGATACTGACAACCTATTTTCCTATATTGTGCACAATGTCACTTTCAATGTGCTCTATTTAACAGAACTTCTTGAAATAAACTTTAAAACACAACAAACAACACAAAATCCTGTCGCACTATTTATATGTACTTTTCATAATGGCAATTATTATTATTATTATTATTATTATTATTATTATAATAAACATCAATAGATTTTATATTTATAATTATTTTTAGGTTATCAACAAATATTCAAATTAATTGACAGGTACATTACTAAGCCTGCACAGTCCTGAGAAAACCTTCAATGCACCTTGATTGCAATCTTCCTAAACAATTTCCTTGTATAAATTCACTGTCCAGTGCCTAGCAGTACTCACTACCTGTAAATATAACATTCTTCCATTGCCTCAATGAAAATAATAGACCTATATACAAGTACTGATTTCTGACACGTACAAATTCTGTTGATAAATCCCTTTCCAAACCAAACAGGAAGCCCTACCCATTCAGAGTTGGGAAATCAGTAAGAGGATGTGAGAATTTGATTAATGGGATTACCTCAGGTAGATTAAACAATAGGTTTTAAAGTTGAGATCTACCCCCCCCCCCCCCCCCCCAAACAAACAAACTTCCATTTCCTGTGACAAGCAAAATACTGTAAAAAAACTAATCCTGATGAAAGTTTCAGTTACTCCTCTAGATTACAAGGCATGTTATGCACATGGAATGTTAATAATAATAATAATAATAATATTCTGTTCTTGTATAGCACATATCACATTATGATATAACGTCTCTATGCGCTTCCAAAGGACTTTGGATATTATTACTTTGGCTTTAGCTCCGGCAACCGTAGCGCTCAGTGCATTCAAGGAATAAATCCTACCAGGTACCCACTTACTACACCTGGGTCGAGTGTGGCAAATGTAGATTAATGTCTTGCCAAAGGACGTTGGTGCTGGGCAGGGATTCAAACCCCGTACCTTGTGGTTCATAGTCCGGAGACTTATCCACTAGACCACAACACCTATAAGATATTAATTTATAATACTTTTCACTAGTTCATTACAAAGAGCAATTCATCCTTCTTGCTTATAATGTATAACAATTGTATCACACAAAGACCAAACGAAAACAGACTAATGAATATTCATGCAAAAATAAATCAACATTTACAACTGGCACTGTATTTATGGAAATATATTAATGTAGATTATCAATATTTCGAATAGAAATCAGTTAACGTACCCACATTAGGCCAAACTGAGTGATAATGATCTTGACCATCTGAATGACTGGATGAAGATTCTGGTAGAGTTGTGTGCTGACCATTCCTGGATGGACGCTATTGACCGTTACGCGCCGACTGGCACGGTAGATGCGACGCTGGAGCTCCTGGGTGCCCAAAACTACAGCTAGTTTGCTGTCGGCATATGCCTTGTAAGGAGAATACTCTTTCTTTGGCATACTGCAAAAAGGAATGAAGGAATTTTGTATCTTAGATCCAAACAGAACCTCTGTCTGAAACAAACATTTTAATTTGAAATAAATTGAACAAACCTGAAAGGGCAATCCTACAAAATGTACCTTTGTAATGATTTGACTTGTGTAAAAGCAGAAAAATCAGAGAAGCAGATTGGTGAAATTTGAATGAAATCGGACAACCAGTAATAAAGTTATGATTTTTAAATCTATCGTTACAGTGGCTGTGATGTAGCGGAGGTCAACTTTTCCATTCACTCCAACACACAAAATGACTAAAATGTCAATTTTTCATGTTTAACGGAGTAGGATCTTTTTCTTTTTGGAGCATGTATAACAATACGCTATCTACGATATATTTTGCGTACTGCCCCCCGAGGGGAAAAGGTGCTAAGGAAAAAAATGGAATTTAATGATATTTTGGTGTACGGCAAATGGGAGAGTTGACCGTGAATACGTTACAATCGGTTCACCAAATTGCCAATTTGAGATTCGGATACATATAGTGATCTCATTTTTCAAAGATTCGTAACTTTCTTATTCTTTGCCTGATTTCTTTCAAACTTTCACCATCCTGTTTCTCTTTTTTTTTCATCTTTCACACAAATCAGACAAATCAACTCGGACTCGGACTTTGGGCACCTATGTGTGTCAGACGCCTGTTAGATTTCAAGCACAGCCTACAGACTTACATTTTTGGTAAATGAGAAGCGTCCATCGAGCCTCCAAAGTGGGCGATGGAAGAAACATTCACGATCCTCCCATAACTCCTGGAGTGAGCCGAGCTATGAAGCGAATCTAACAGGAGCCTAGTCAAGAGGTAGTGGCCGAGGTAGTTGACTTGAAACTGCAGTTCAAAGTCATCTGTCGTCATGTGGTATGGAGTTATCATCACACCAGCTACAGAAGCCATTATTGAAGGAATGAAACAGAGACATGACACTATCAGCACCCAAATTAGTAATTTCTTTTCTGAACAAAGAAATATTAACAAAAGTACAAGCTCAGTATACTTGTTTTCTGAAATAAACAGGATTTTCGATTTGTAGGATTTTGTTAAGTTGTAAAGTTTTGGCTACTCGTGACCATCTTTTAGGTTGAAACCACTTCGAATTTGGATCATTACATACATCCACTGATTTTATGGGTAGAATTACCTTAAATCGTGACTAAAATCTGTGCTGAATTGAAGTCTCCATTGTTAAAATTGGCTTACACATGTATCTTATAGACGTCAAAATGAACTTAAAAGAAGAAAAGTTATGATCAGGAGAATGCCATTGCTGCAATGTCTGACCACAGGCCGAACAAGAGAGTACAATACATGTAGAGGACCCAGTCAGCATAGACAAAGAAGGCCTATACTAGTAAATAAAATCCTTAAACAAACAACACTTACCATTATTCACGAGAATGTGAAGTGGTAGCTTCTTATCAAGAAAAGTTTCAGCAAAGTCACGAACCGACTGAAGGGAAGACAGATCGAGTGGAATCCATTCAATGCGAGCTAGAGCATTGTCCTTTTTTATGACATCAAATGCTCTTTTTGCTTCCTCTGCATGTGGAGTACCTATGATATACAACCAAAAGTGGCACTCGAGAAACATATGTGACTAATTTCTATAAAGTCTAGTTCAACAGGTTCAAAAAAATAGTAGAAAATAGAAAATGGGTATGGCTATAGACAGACTGCACTTCATAGAAAAATGAAGAAAATGAAGAGTTCATTATGACTCTTAGTTATATTGTTTAATAATTGTTTACAGAAAACTTTTTACATCCATCACAAGATACATTTAGTATTAGTATTAGAGATGTCCTAAAACTCAAATGAGACGGATCTTTTCAAAAGTTAGCTTTAATTGAACTTTTTACTTACCAATGAATACTTGTATTCCTTTCTTGCATAATGTCTTTGTTATTTCCAGACCAATGCCAGATGCTCCACCAGTTACTATGGCAACTTTTCCATCATGTCTTGAAATGTCTATGAAAAAGGGTAGTCAGGCAGCGGGGAAAAAAAATGATTTGTTATCTCAATATCTTGTGACCAGGACAGGTAGGGCTCAATTAATCTAAGTAAAAATAACAAGATCTATTACATGTTAATTAAGACAGTGTACAGTTGTTAAATACATGTACCGGTATGCAGTTAGTTTTAAGAAAAGGTTGAGTTCTGGGAAAGGTAATAAAAATAATTTGTGAGCTTTCTCATTCCATTTATCATGTCAGTTTGGATAAACATCATAATGTAGTAGAAATTTCCCTGAAAAAATTATTGCTCTTCAAATGCCCTCATATTCGAAATATGACGAGAAATAGCTGAAGTGGTAGGGCCAAACATTCATGCCACATGTTACAATTTACATGGGCAAATGACCAATTCCCGGGTACATTTCTGTAAAATAGTTGGTATTTTCTGTCGCATGTACTAAAGGTATGGGGGGGAAAATAAGATAAATATTTTAAATACTTGCTTTCAAATTCAGCCCTTAAAAATCTCACTCCTACCTCAAATGGCCGTTAGGAAGAACTTTTGATATTTACAGCAAAATCCAAAGTCAAAATCTTGTCCAAAACCGGAGAAATCCCCGCCGATTTGTTTCGCGATCGCGTGTTGTTTACAAACTGCCGATGTCTTAGACTAAAATCGGCCAATATAATTTTTTTCCACGAAGAAACTCGGGATCGCAAGGGCACATCGATCTTTACGATCGCGCACACAGAAAATCGGAACTTTTCCGTGTACGCCATAGGGACCGAATTTTTGAGGACAAAACTCTTTTGGGGAGATGTCAGCGCCCGCGGCGACCAGGAAATGTACACAATGACTCTGATAGCTTGTTTCGCGAGAATCAACAGTAAATTGCGGATTTCATTTTTGTAAATATCTTTTCCAACATTGGTGAGTTGAATTTATTGTATTTCTTGGATATTTTGGGGTCGGTTTTTGAAAATTAAATGCCGATTTTGAGTGAATATTGGTGACTTTTGTGCAGTGGTGTTTTAAAAAGATGAGGTGTATGACTGCCTACATTATACACACGAAGTATAGGAATGTACCTATGAGTGAAATGACCATGTATAGTTCTATCGTAGGTACATATTTTTTAAATTAAAGTATCATATATGCGATGCCACTCACCTGAATAGACCTTCCGCAGGTCAGCTTTTCATCAGAAATGTATAGAGTCGATAAAATGTCACTTTTTCTTCGCTCAATTGTAATCCTCCCTCTCATCTCTCGCGAGCGAGAATTCGAACGTATGTAAAAAACATACTGACGCGCATGCGTATTGCAAACTACATGTATACACCGGCCTACAAAAGTTTTTAATACAGGAGCCAGGAAATAAATGGGCTTTTTTTTATATCATCTTCATCGAAAAGAAAGACGACAGTTATCCGGAAAATATTGTAAGTACCTAAAGTAGCCTTAAATGTAGACCGAAAGCTTCAGTCTCTGTTCGTCGGGTGTTCCACTGGACTACGTCTTGCTTCACTACACCTCCTTACATAGACTGAAGTTCGTCTCTCACTCTGTACCAGGGACTAAGGACGAATTTTCATTTTCCAATAAATACATTATTTTATTAAAATAAACAACTCAGAATGAGAACAACGGTAATATAATATGCTTGAATAAATTTCTTACCCCAAATTCCTCGTCTGGTACACGAATCTGATCATTTGAAGCATGGAAGTTGCACGTCAGTAGCGAGTCGCTGACAGCCATTCTTGGTTATAATCACATGACCCGGAAGTAGGCCTAGTCGGAAGCGTATAGAGATTGTGTAGTAAAACGCAGCGAATACTCAGTCAGTCAGTGCGAAGGGAGTTCAAACCAGAGTAAGTCCGAAATTTTGTTAATTACCTGTATATTTTTCGGGTTTTTTTATTATGTATTGAAATATGAGAACCCTAGCACCATCTATGTGAAATTTTAGAGAGAGGGGATGGCTTATAGGGATGGAAAATCAGATCCCCCTTTTTGGGGGGATTTCCTCATAGGCCATGTATTGTAGATCCCCTTATCTACCGCGAAGGTTGGGTAGCCGTCTGTGTAGGAGGAGAAGGTAAAAATAAGAAAATGTTAAAGACTCCTCCGAAACAGACGGTTTTCAGCTGTCTACCTTAAATGAAGTTATGTCATATTTCATGGTATATTTTTGGATTTATTTTGGATTTAAGATGCACCCAACCTCTAAAAGGACTGCTGATCGCAGCCAGAACGCGTTCGGGCTGCCGCAGTAAGGGCGCTGCTTGCTCTCGCCTATAGCTCTTGGCATAAGGGCTTGATTATTATTTTGGCGTTATCGTGAAACATCACCCCTCATTCACCCCACAGAGTATCGCTTTATCATATCAGTCATATTTATCTGTTTTTATAAATTTTAAATTTTAGGAGTTTTCGACACTTCCTTGTAGTCTCCCATTTCATCATGATTTCCAAATGTATAATTATGATTGACTCATGTTACTTTTGTATTATACTTTTATATTTTTATGATTGAAATAAATAAACTGAACTGAACTGAACTGAAGCCTGAAGGAGTGTGTGCAACGGCCAACGGCAACGCCTATGCTATGCCTAGGCTATGGCTATGGTGACATCATTCCAGTCAGTATGATACTTGATAGACATAGCAATTAACAATAACATTTAACAACAGTAACACGCAAGTGGGTGCATACACACTGAATGAGAGGAGACTTATTCCACGATTAGGCCCACATATTTTATAAAACATCAAGGCAGCCCGTATGGCTAGGCCAGCTCTTGTTGCACTGTGTACACCCGATAAACGTGCACAGGTGACAGAGATGACAGGAGTGAACACAACTCCAGGGAGCTCCGCCGCCGCAGTAGAGTAGGGCGCGGGCCGCCTTCGGCGGCGGCGGAGCTCCCTGAGTGAAAAGGGAACAGAATTCATGTAAGAGTTTCCTTACCTTTGGGTTTTTTGTGGCCTCTCAATAGCTGACGAAAAGTAGCAAATATGGCAATACCATAAAGAACAATCATGTAAAATGCTTGCCTCCACCACTCCATACCGCTGTCCACATAACTTGAATAAATCTTACAGATTAATCAGGCATCAATGTGCATGGACAGATGGACGCCAACTTTGTTTTACCACCTAGCTCGCGCTATGAACTGGCCTACTTCTTATCACATGGCCATCTTGTCACGTGTCACAACATTGGTTTGCGCACGCATGTCTAGGGAGATGGGGGGGGGGGGGGGGGGGGGGGGGGAGCGGGGATTCAGCCTCACCCCGGCCCTCTCCCCTCTCCCCCATCATAACTAGCTAGCTATGAACTGGCCTAATCTTTCTTATCACTTTCCCCCATATTTTCCTTTCTTTCACCTTTTTATCATTTTATCACCATTTTTCTTTCAGTGAAAAAAAAACATATAAAAGGAATATAGTTATATTTAAGATACATTTTCAAAGTTGTATAAATCCTTTATGCGTCCATGAATGTATACATTTTTCCATATACAATGTATATATATTTACTTGTAAATTGTATAAGTTTCTGTTATACTTTGTTCATGGTTGTAATGTTGCTATTTTTGTAGATCTGTTGATTTCACTGAAAAGACTGATCTTAAAAAAACAAAATCATAGTTCTCTCTATCATTCGTAACTGGATTTAGAGAAGAATCATAAATTTAAATTTAACTTTCTTCTTTAGGATATAGACCTCAAAAATTCGGTCAATGGGGGGGGGGGGTGGGCGGGGGTTATGGGGGTCCAGTTTCCCTCCATAATTCTCTGACAAGCAAAAAAAAAGGGGGGCACAATGTTTTTCTTCCAAAGGGGGGGGGGGCACGGGTCGGAAGTACCACCCCCCCCCCCCCCCGAATCCGCTATTGCGTGACTCATTGCTGCATGTTCCTGGGTAATATAATGATGCATATTGGGTTTTTTTAAATATTGTTAAACAGATTCAAGAGGAAACATTTTGTACTGTATGAGCGGGCATGTTCAAGTATGGGAAAAATACAAGCAACACTTGAACCTTTACTGCACACAAGCTCTTCCACATTCGTGAAGGTCTGACTTCAAAGTGATTTGACATTTTCACATGACAGGAGAAAATTATCTGTTTCTTTGAAATTGGAGTTGTCACATCATTAGCCATAGCTAGGAATGAAAATTATTAGCAACGTACCCTCCCTTGCCAAAAGAATATTGCAACATAGACACATGCATTACACAGGAGGCAATCTAAGACATCAGTATAATTAAGTGATGTTTTAATGAATTTCTAGTACATGATTTAAAATCTTATTATGAGGTATATTTCATTAAACATGTCAATAATTATTTTTCATGTAAAGTTCATCAAGTTTTAGTAATTTGTCGAGTATCCGCATCAGTGGCGGATCCAGGGGGGGGGTACAGACAGTTCGTGCCCCCCCCCTTTTTGGAAGAGAAGTATGAATTTTTACCATAGACGATCCGCCATTTTCTCGATTGTGCCCCCCCCCCTTTTAGAGTAAAGACCTTTTTTTTTCTTTTTTTTTTTTGCTTGTCAGGGAATTATGGAGGGAAACTGGACCCCATAACCCCTTACTGAGCGATTTTTGAAGGTTTGGCAAAAAAAAAATTGAGGGATGAAGTGTTATCAAAATGGGCACTTATAAGAATATGGAACGTGAACTTATTCGAAAGAAAAATGGGGGTACTTATCTGAAGTTAAAGGGAAAATTAGGGGCACTGTGCCCACATGCAACCCCCGGAGCGGTGCTTCTGACCGGGTCTACATGTTATTTATAATTGTCATTTCAGCATTCTTCTATGTATAATTGGGTGATGATGACACAAGCCATCATCCTCGATAAATACTGGGGGTGATGTATTCCTTCTTTCCCCACCACATTCGATTCCTGTACCTATATTTTCATTTCAATTTTGAAAATTGTATTAATAATAACATGGGTGTGGCAAAATTGCCAACTGAAAAGTTGAGGGATGCATACCCCCATCCCCTATCTACGCCCCAGTTTATAAGAAACAGTCATTGTGTTTAATATTATTAAAATCCTGTTTATTATACTTTCCAAAGACATAATGATGTTAAAATGTTATCCTGAATGGCCTATAAAGAAATAAATAAGAAGAAGAATAATAATCATCATCACCATAATCATAATGATGAATACATATTTATATTTATGTACAATATATCATTAAAATTTTTTACTTTTCCCGAATTCCTAAGTTCGAATTGTACATTTTTTTGTCATTTTGACCCCCACAGTTCATCGAGACCTCCTCCATATTAATACACGTACCGTAGTTGCATAACAGTAATAATGTTAAGGCATACGAGGGGAGGGGACTATCAGTGGCGGATCCAGTTTTTTTTTTGCTTGTCAAAAAAGTTTTGAGTTAAAGAGAGACCTATTGCAGCCTATTGCGGCTGCAACCTCCTCCGAGAATCTTATATTATATGTAGACAATCGTCACCTCATGATTATTCGACGGCAAAGTGGCCTATTCGTAATTTTTAATGTATATTTTACTTTTTTAGTATATTAATAATAATCTTCTTCCCCTCTTCCTCTTCCTACTCATCCTCCTCCTCCTTCTTCTCCTTCCTCTTCTTCTTTCTTCTTCTTGAGTTGTTCAAGTTCTTCTTCATCTTCTTGTTTCTGGCGCGAGTTTCTGGCTGGGCATGCAGCTCAGAGGCGAGTCGAGCTGTTCAGTTGGCCGAGTTATCGTCTAGCACCGAACTGCCTGAAAACTGATCTTGGAAGTTGGATGTAAATTAAACTTAAAGAAAGAAGATTAATCAAACATGACACGACCAGAAGATATCCGAGGAGCAAGCAGGTATTCACGATTATTTACACTATCAGTATGTACGGTCTAAATGAGTTGAAATCACAGAAAGTACCTGAAATTACAATTATCTCGAGATTATTTGCTGCCAGCTTTCCAATGTTCAGTCCCATTCGCTTATTTTGGCGATGCAAAGATTTGTAGTATGATGATAGTAGTTGAACTTGAACTTGAAGTTGATTGAACCTGAAGTTGATGATGGGATTGATGGCACACGTTCATCATCACTATGTCTGTGTCATGTATGTGCATGTGCGGCTGTGTATTATTAAAAACTGACCTTTACAGCCCTCTTTTTTTTCTTTGTTTTCCTGGAAACCTATGCCGATGTGAAGCGGATGCGCTCACTCATAGGTACACGCCATTGCCGACTGTGTAGTAACGCAGCCAACACACATCCCATGGCTAAACTGCATCACTGTGCATTTTTGGCTATATTTAATTGAAACTCATATATTGCAGTTTACTTAAATCCAAATACTTATGTTGAATAATAGATGATTAAAACTTACCAGGTTGTTTTGTGACCTTTGAAGAGGGTTTCCTGAAATTTTGGGTCCTTTTTGTCGATAACTGCTATCGAGACCACTCATAGGTACATTCCTATACTTCGTGTGTATAATGTAGGCAGTCATACACCTCATCTTTTTAAAACACCACTGCACAAAAGTCACCAATATTCACTCAAAATCGGCATTTAATTTTCAAAAACCGACCCCAAAATATCCAAGAAATACAATAAATTCAACTCACCAATGTTGGAAAAGATATTTACAAAAATGAAATCCGCAATGTACTGTTGATTCTCGCGAAACGAGCTATCGGAGTCATTGTGTACATTTCCTGGTCGCCGCGGGCGCTGACATCTCCCCAAAAGAGTTTTGTCCTCAAAAATTCGGTCCCTATGGCGTACACGGAAAAGTTCCGATTTTCTGTGTGCGCGATCGTAAAGATCGATGTGCCCTTGCGATCCCGAGTTTCTTCGTGGACAAAAATTATATTGGCCGATTTTAGTCTAAGACATCGGCAGTTTGTAAACAACACGCGATCGCGAAACAAATCGGCGGGGATTTCTCCGGTTTTGGACAAGATTTTGACTTTGGATTTTGCTGTAAATATCAAAAGTTCTTCCTAACGGCCATTTGAGGTAGGAGTGAGATTTTTAAGGGCTGAATTTGAAAGCAAGTATTTAAAATATTTATCTTATTTTCCCCCCATACCTTTAGTACATGCGACAGAAAATACCAACTATTTTACAGAAATGTACCCGGGAGTGATCGAGACTGTCCCGTCAGCATCCAGTTTGTATTTTTCACGATTATGATGAAGGGAGCCCTCAGCGCTCGTAGTAGTACCGGCGCAATCGGTTCGTCGATCTCCTACGAAGACCTGGAAGGGCCAAACTGACGACGTAAAAAAATAAAAAATATTACGTACGTACGTAGTAATTATTACGTACGTACGTAATATTTTTTATTTTTTTACGTCGTCAGTTTGGCCCTTTCAGGTCTTCGTAGAATAGCTTGTGTGCGTAACATTCTGCGTACGTATCTACGGTGCGTAACCATGTAGAGCGGCCTCACCAGTGCGCAACATATTGAGAGCAGTCGTCATCCGTATGGAGGTGTGGGTAACAAGTACCAAAAAGAGGGCTGTAAATGTAAGTTTTTATAACTTTCTACATTTTGTATCTTAACGAACTGATAACTTAAAATCTAAAGAATGATACTTAAGTATCAGTTTGCCCACAAAAACCTCCATTTCAAACAAAATTACATCTGTATCCCCAATACCCAGTATACACACATGTATATGATCCTAATGGTCAATATGACCATTGCTTGCTGATGTGGTTTCACGCACTCATACTCACTCATAGGTACACGCCATTGCCGACTGTGTAGTAACGCAGCCAACACACATCCCATGGCTAAACTGCATCACTGTGCATTTTTGGCTATATTTAATTGAAACTCATATATTGCAGTTTACTTACATCCAAAGAATTATATTGAATAATAGATGAATAAAACTTACCAGGTTGTTTTGTGACCTTTGAAGAGGATTTCCTGAAATTTTGGGTCCTTTTTGTCGATAACTGCTATCGAGACTGTCCCATCAGCATCCAGTTTGTATTTTTCACGATTATGATGAAGGGAGCCCTCAGCGCTCGTAGTAGTACCGGCGCGATGGGTTCGTCGATCTCCTACGAAGACCTGACAGGGCCAAACTGACGACGTAAAAAAATAAAAAATATTACGTACGTACGTAATAATTACTACGTACGTACGTAATATTTTTTATTTTGTTACGTCGTCAGTTTGGCCCTTTCAGGTATTCGTAGAATAGCTTGTGTGCGTAACATTCTGCGTACGTATCTACGGTGCGTAACCATGTAGAGCGGCCTCACTAGTGCGCAACATTATTGAGAGCAGTCGTCATCCGTATGGAGGTGTGGGTAACAAGTACCAAAAAGAGGGCTGTAAATGTAAGTTTTTATAACTTTCTACATTTTGTATCTTAACGAACTGATAACTTAAAATCTAAAGAATGATACTTCAGTATCAGTTTGCCCACAAAAACATCCATTTCAAACAAAATTACATCTGTATCCCCAATACCCAGTATACACACATGTATATGATTCTAATGGTCAATATGACCATTGCTTGCTGATGTGCCAATACCCAGTATACACACATGTATATGATCCTAATGGTCAATATGACCATTGCTTGCTGATGTGGTTTCACGCCTTCGCGGTCGCTGTACAAACTACAATGTCAAATGATATTGGATTGGTTTTAATGGCGCATGTCATTCAGTTGTGAATATTTACGCCAAATAATACGTTGATGGTTGGCTATCCTCTCTAACAGACTTTTTTCATTATTGATCCTTGCTTGTCATGGTGCTTGTTAATGACAATGTGTTTAGTTTCTAATTCCAGCACTAGAAGGAATTTAAACAGCACCATCTTTAAATAAAATAAACAATGTGAAAAATAATGCATGATATCACGAATAAGGTGACATGCACTCACAGACCCATCACTATGTGGGGCTGTGTAAATTTTGGCCGTGGTCACGATCTCTTAAGTTGAAGAGGTAAACACACCAATATAATGAGCAAAATTTTGAGAAATACTTCCTTCTATATTTTAAGACGATAGAATATATAATTTCATGCCAGATTCTTCAATAGGATATTTATCATCTTGATCAAGTGAAATTTTTAGGCTGATTTTGGCCGGCAATCCTGCTCCTTTCCAGCACACATACATGTATGTGCTAGATATCACATACTTGCTATGAGAGGCAATTCATCGCAGTACGAAGGTACAAAGTGCGAGGTTGTCTACAATAACCTCGCATATGTGTGACTCCTTTATTTATTTTCTTTCTGAAATTCTGATACTGTAAAATTTGTGTGTAATGCATTGCAGTTTAAAGACTGAGAATGAATGTAAGACTAATTCTTGACAACCAATCACGAATGTAAAACGTTCCATTTTTTTTTTTCAGAACGCACACAAAATTTGAGATTTTTTTTGATATCTGGAGAATTCTTTATCCAATTTAGAAATTTTTTTAGAAAAATCAATTATTGTGGTATTTTCACCTCTTAGAGGTCGACCACCACCAAAATTGACACAGCCACACATACATGTGGGGATGGTTCCGTGAGTATCCAATATCCAACTATTTAAAAATCAAATCTATTCCGTTCTAATGTCAATTTTATTTATAAGATATCTTTAAGATATGATTAAATTGTACTTTTGCATTATCGCGTACACTAACTGTCTCTTTTATGTGTCATCCTAAATACAGTCAAAACAGCGCAACCTACTCCTCCACTCTGAGGAAGCTCCTGTTTTATAGCTTTCTTCTCTTCACGATACCCATCTTCCTCTACTTCTACCTGAAACACACAATCCTTGAAGGTGAGTCAGTCCCCATTCCCATGGCAATTACAAAGGGTCTTGACTTCTTGTAATGATGGATTCTAGAATTCATGTATTCCAATAAACTTAAAGATAAAGTTGAGTTCTGGTTAAGCAATTCCATTGTGAAAGAAACTGTCTCAAAGTATTTGGGAAAGGTTGATTATGGTTATGGTTGGTTATGTTTACATAAGAATTGATGTATACTTCAAGGTTTTGAAATCATCAAAATGATAAGAAATGGGCACTCAACATAGAAATTTGTATATGGGACTGCACACACATGTTGCATGAAGTTAGGCCGAACACTTTTTAGCTATTTCTCATCATCTTTCAAATATGAGGTGATCTAAAGAGCATTCCTTTCCAGGAGACATTTCTTCTTTGATGTACTTCCAAACTGACACAAAAGGAATCAGAAATCTCACAAATTATTTTTCACCTTTCCCAGAACTTAACCTTCTCTTTAAGTTGAGTGCTCAAGACTGCAAATAAATGCTATCTGTCCTTTGGATTTAATGACAAATAATTGGTAGCTGAGTAAGAAATGAAGAAAGATTACAAATTAAAATGATAAAGATGAAATGCTCTATAATTGTATTGAGTATCAAGCTCAAGATAACTTGGGATGTAACCCATTGGAGATGGGTTTTCAAGAAAGAATAAAAAATTGGATCTTCTGCAGTGGGTCAACACTTGTATCTGAATTGATAGTGACTTTTGAAAATTTGAGGGCATTTGAAGACCAATCCTTTTCAGGGGACATTTCTACTATGATAATCTTCCAAACTAACATAAAAGGAATGAGAAAGCTCACAAATTATATTTTTCTCAGAACTCAACCTTCCCTTTAAAACTAAGAATATCCTTAGTGCATGACATGATTATGAATTTCTGATAAATAAATGACTTGACTTGGAGTACTCGAAGAGAACTAGCTAATGCAACAGAAATTTGTATGGAGCTAAGAAGCTTCAATTTACCTTGAAGCAGGGTAGAGTTTCAGCACTTGTGAAATATTGGGCTGTGACATTGATTCTCAGTGTATACGTAACATGAATGAAATGTCAACATTGTAGCTCTGTTCATTGATTTTGCAGGTATGTTCCAGATGGCTGAACACAGTGCCACCCTGTATTCAGCCTTTGCAGCAATATTAGCAGTCCATGTGATCCTGGGTCTCTTTGTATACAGTGCATTCAAGGAAGAAGAAAGACCAAGACTTGTAAAAGCTGATTAGTTTTTTTTATCTTTTATAATCATTTTTATATAAGATTGTAAAATTATATGTAATACATCTACCTATTCAATCTGTTTTACATCAACAGGGAAGTCCTCTCACATCATGTGAAAAATGTTCAAGGAAAGATTTTTGCCATGTTGAGTAATCTTCTGTACACAATTGTTAAAAGATGAAGATGTAAATTATGGGGTACATAGATACTGGGAGACATACTAGGGAGACATACTAGGGAACTTAGGGATGGGGGAAGGGGGGGGGGGGGGGGAGATCAGTTGTATTCCCCTCTCCTTATTACTGCCATGTGTAGTCACATCATAAACTGCATTTATTTTTATTTTGGCTCACTCAATATACCTGACTTGGTCTCTGCTAGGCGAACTGTCTTAGAATTACAATAGAGTACATTTGTACTTGAATATGAAGGATTGAGTACAATCCCCCTTCCCCATATTGTTACATTTGTCTTTTTCTTCTTTTGGGTAATGAATATCTGTAGACTGCATTGTATATCTTCTCCTAATTGTAGCGAGACAAACATATTGATATTCAATGGTTGTAAATTTAAGAAAAAGAAATTGTTTAGGTACCTCATGATACTGTTGAAATACTAAATGTGAGTGGACATTAAAATCAAATTTGGCAAAATGTCTTCCTGTAGTGCAATATGATAATCACACTTTCTTCTTGTTTTTTGTGTATTTTGCTCTTACTGCACTGGAAATCTTTTCTGTTCGTTTGAAAATAGTTCAGAAGGAAAACAGAATAAGAAGGGAATCTTGAATTGAAGCATTTGGTCACAAGGATATTTTTTTTTTCTTTGCTATCAAATTTGACCAGAGTGGTTGGATTGCACTTCTTCTAATTTTTTCTTTTCTTTTTAAGCAAAGAAATAAAGAAAATGATGGATTGCACTTTTGACACCAATCCTAAAGCCTAATAGCTTTCACGTAATGTCTTGTATTAAAAATTAATCAGATCGATTCTTCATTCTAGTACCGTAGATATTGGAGGGTGCAAACACTTTATTCCTAAATTCATGAATATACCCGAAATTGTGTTTAAAAATGAGTTTGTTTTTCTATTACTTTGATATTCAATTCTCCTCTTGACATCATGTGTATATGCATTTAGAGCATGTGCATAGGTGAAAGTGATGACATGCTGAAACAACTCAATTTCAGTAATGGTAACTCTCCCAGCAAATGCGATAATTGTGCTGTCTGGATTAATATGATTTGTGAAATATTAATAATACTGTACAAATCTTTTCCTTGAGCTCCTGATGTGTTTTCATTGAAATACCTGGAAAGAGCAGTTTTGAGAAAGAATCCTGACTTATATTTTTTTTCCAAATTGTGTTCAATAATCATTTCATTATAAATGGAGAGTATTTCATTTTCTGTTCAAAATATTGCATCATGAGGAAACATAACCAGACTTTATGAGGATCACATTAAACAACAACAAAAATCTTTCTACACAATTTTTCGAATACAATTAAAAGATCTAAATGATATATTTAATCACCATTATGGTTTAAGATGGCCTACCAATGAGACGGGTCTTCCCTCTAAAGTCGGGCAAATCCATGCCAACGAATCCCGGTTGGGGCATTGTAATTTTCTCACATTTACTTTCTTTATGATATATTCAATTTACTTCACTCCTATCAATTATGATATTATGATTATGAATTTAATTGTCCTCTATAGAAATTCGTTGGCATGGATTTGCCCGACTTTAGAGGGAAGACCCGTCTCATTGGTAGGCCCTTATATAGTGTATGCATGGAATTGGTATGGATTTACCCCCTGTGCTCGATGGAAAGAGAGGGGCTATATGTGAGATTGTAACTTTGCTTCGACGGGAGCCCGGAGAGCTCAGTTGGTAGAGCACTGGTCATGTAAGCCAGGGTCCCGGGTTCGAATCCCGGTCGGGGCATTGTAATTTTCTCACATTGACTTTCTTTATGATATATTCAATTTAAGATCATTGTTGCACATTTACTAATAAAAAGCGAAATATTTTGTAATTAGTAGTGGACTGCTGCTGTTATGCATTAGGAGTGAACTGATCAGTGGTGCTCATATATAATGTTAATGTTAATGATAACATTCCATGTAAATAACTAGATATAATGTTGATAAGCTCCGACATTTATAAATATTACATGCATGTACATGAATGGTTTTGTAATTGTGTGGTATATTCACTATGAACATGGCGAACAAAGAAGCGGACAAAATATACAGCTCCTCATTGTACCTTCCACGCTTGCTCTGGTAGACAAAAGAACATCCCTTCATTGCTATTATGTAAGAATATGTAGAACAGGTGTCACACATGCATATTCACCTGTTCTACTTATTTTACATAATAGCAATGAAGGGATGTTCTTTTGTCTACCAGAACAATTGTGGAGGGTACAATAAGGAGCTGTATATTTTGTCCGCTTTCTTTGTCATCGTGTTCATAGTGTTTGTGTGTCAAAAGTATAAGTGAAAAGGCCTACCAAGCTGTTATAGAATCATTTCCTTTTTTTTTTTTTTTGGGGGGGGGGGGTTGTTGCTGGTTTTTGGTGGATTTTTTTTCTCGTTGTTGCATATATAATTTTTGTAATACAAGTCTGATGTTTTTCACCTGGCTGCAGGGATGACAGCATACTATTTTTTTAAGCAGGCAAAGATCTTGAAGAAGAAATCACTGAGAAGCAAAACAGTAAAAACAAAAAGTCCTTCCCCCTTTTTCTAAATCTTTTTATGTGTCCAAAAATCTTTGACAAGCAAAAAGACAAAACAAAATCAAACAGCTTGTCATTTTTCATTTATTTTTTTATTTTATATTTATTTTCATTTATTTGTTTATTTTTTATTTTATTTTCTAATTTTATTTATTTTTCATTTATTTTTTATTTATTTATTTATTTTTTATTTATTTATTTTTTTATTTATTTTTTTATTTTATTTTATTTATTTATTTATTTATTTTTTTTTTGGGGGGGGGGGGGGAAGAAGGGGTTGGAAGCTCATTGGAGGGGCAATCACCAGCTGCTCCCCTCAACACCCTTGTATGTATGTATATGTTTTTTTTTAATGTTATAATGCATGTTAATGGTACAGTGGAGCCTTGTTATAAAGAACACTGTTATGACAAGGTAATTTTGCCGGTTCCCCTTCTTTGTATTCTATTGTTTTTTTAACACTGGTCTAACAAGGTTTTAATATAAAGAGATAGTTTGTTATAACGAGATTCCATTGTATGTCCTTCATGTTTTATGTACATGTACATGTATAAAGTCACATTGTTCAGGCTTTTCTTATTATATGTACCAAGGGGGTGACCTCGCTAGTCATAAGGACTGCTATCCATAACGCGTGACTAGATGAATGGCGGCTTTGTATGAATAGCGAGCAAACCATAAACAAATTACCTCGTTATTCATAAGGACTGAATAGCGGTCCTTATGAATAGCGAGCGGATCCGTACCAAAAGTCGTATGAAATCATTTGGTAACCGAACGTTAATGACATGTAACTTTCAGACCATCTAATGAAAGCATATCGGGGCATTATTTTAAAGTAAGTGCATTACGTCCATGATTGCATTGATAAGTTCAATCATTGCTTGCCATTTAACTCTCCTTAGATGTAATTTATGGGGTGTTGCAAGAAAGTTGCAATCAATTGCAAATTGTAAAGCGAATTAGAACAACCATTCTGAACGGTTCAGGGTCAGCCCATTCAAGAAGATGCGCTTGCAACAATGATTTTGATTGGTCAGTACCGATTAGTTGCAACTTGCAATCAATCGCAACTTTCTTGCAACACCCCATAAGTTAAGACATAAAACTTAAATTATTACTTATAACAGTAGCTAGAAATAATAGTGATTCCATTTTTCCTCCTCAGTAGTGAAACCTTTCATATTAACACAATAATTGTGTTAATATGATTAATATGAATTTGTTTTATATCGTGCTAATTTTTATTAAAAAGTACATGTAACTTCTAATGTGCCTATTGTACAAAGTGCATTTTGTGACTGGGCATTTGAGGATTCGCATGATGACAATTCATAAACAGACGAGACATAAAACACTGATTATAAATTTTATTTTTATTGTTCCACCACCGTCCATTCTATTTTATAAACATAATGCACTGCAATAGATATACAGATGTTTCCATACTATACCATTATATAAAATTGCACAGCAAAATTGTAGATCAAAGTCGTTCATTAACTTTATCAAGTCACACACAAAAAATGGAAAGAGCCATGTACTTTCTTTTTACAGTTAATGTTAATAGGCCTGCCATATTTCAGTACTAGTCAAAACTCGATGACTTCTTTCCCATCTATGTACATGCCACTTATTTCAGATATACATGTAATTCACAAAAATTGGAAGGATCCCACAGCTCACGTTACCAATCTTAATTACATGTAATACATGAATAAACAATATATTGAGTTAATAATTTGATTTCGAATATAATAAGAGAAAATAATGGGTGCTACAAGGAGACATAGAGGGACAGAGAATATGGAGAGGCTGGGTGTGTTTTTTAAAGAGTTAATAAGGAATGGAACAGAAAAAGGATAAGAGAATTACGGGCATTTGAATGGAAAGGTGGTATGTCTGCATGTGTTGACAGTTGACAGTTGGGCAGGCTTTAAAGTGATATACAGTGAAACCTGTCTATAAAGACCACTCAAGGGAGACAAGAAAAGTGGTCTTTATGAGCAGTTGGTCTTTATGAGCAGTCGGTCTTTATGTACATGTTCCTTTGATACATATTTCAATGAGAAACATTTTTTCAAAAAAAAAAACAGAAATAGTGGCCTTTATAGACAGGTGGTCGCTATTAAAAGCAGGTTTGACTGCATATCGATATAGTTTTATATTGTGTACTTGCGCTGTAAAAGAGGGCACGGGTCCAAAGTGCCCACCCAGCCACCCCCCCCCCCCCCCCACAAAAAAGCAAAACAAACAACAACAACAAACGCCAGTATGCGATAGAATTGACAATTCCAGAGACGTTCAGAGGGATTTCAGTGGGACACAATATGGCGCATATTTTTTTAAATGTTAAATGCTCGCAAAACAAATAGATGTATTTAGAGATATAATACAGACCCTAGAGACGTGTATGCCTCTGTTTAAAGGGACTCTATGGACATTTAGAGTACCTTTATATAGAGATTAGCGACATAGACGTCTGACTTTTCGGGAAAACAAAATGGCGTTTGAATTCTTTCTATTGAGAACACCCAGGTGCTCATCGGAATTGAATAGAAATGTTGCATAGCAGAGGAAACAAAATGGCGTTCAAATTATGAGTTGTCGCTACTCTCTTTATGTAGGTACTCTATGGACATCCACACTAGTGTCCCTGTATTAAAGAGTTGCGACATGGACGTCCCACTTTTCTGGAAACAAAATGGCGTTCGAATTCTTTCTATTGAGAACACCCAGGTGCTCATCGGAATTGAATAGAAATGTTACGTAATAGTGGAAACAAAATGGCGTTCAAATCCCCAGTTGTCGTAACTCACAACTCTTCTATACAGGGACACTAATCCACACAACGGTGCGGCGCCACCTTCGGTAGCAGAGGCAAACATATTATGCGGAATATCAAAAGAAAAGGCTACAAGGAAGCTAGACTTAGGTAAAAAAAAGGGGTAAACTATCATACACGAAATGGGTTTTGTTGTATGAATATAGAGGACGATTGTAATCGGTAAAGGTGACGGTCGTATTGGAGATGTTAAGCAGAGGAAAGGAAAGGAGAGAGTATAACGAAATTACGTTCAAAACAGGAGTCATACGAGATGACGGAAAAGAGAGATCGGAATGATGTATTGATTGATGCAGTTTGTATCTATTATTTCGTATGCACATTATCTCATCCAAACCAATGATATGCTAATTTTACTTGCTGTTTCCCTATGTTTTATGTTAAACTATTTTATAAGCATGGCTATTCTGTCCACCTTTCAATCGTTAAGAAACCAATAAAGTATTTAGGGTCTTGCGCCTATAATATGCCTACACATTCGACGAGCAAACAAGAGAGAAACTATAACAAACAAACAACATAAAACTAGTACTGTGCTAAACGTGCTTTATATGGAATGTATTGTATTCATGATTTTTGAAAACGTTGACCAAAAAGGTAATACAATGTACATGTATTTAAATACTACCTTGTTTTTGCACGACCGCCTGACATCCGCTTATAGGTTGAAAACGTTTTGTTGTTAGCTTCGTCATCTGGATGCCTATAACAGTTTGTAATGAAACTGCATCATAATATCTAAATGTTAATAAAGACAACCTATATTTTAAAAAATATATTGGCAAGCTATAAAATCAGCCATGTTATAGACGGTAAATTCGTGACATTTTTTCCAGCCTTGTTGGGCAAATAAGCAAATCTCAGTGACGACCAGTTTTACACGCGTCGATAACATTGTGAAATTAATTTCCTCACTATTTCGCTTGCTTATAATATACTTGTTGGGGAAAATTTCGGCAAAATTCGTGGGTAAATTTGGTTCAACACTCCTATTCCATTGAAAAAATGGTCTTGCGATGTCCCTGAACTTCCTGAAGCCATGTCAATGTCAAATGGAAACAGAGAGAGGAATTGCATTAATTACGTTGCATACAATTTCACTTAAGTCAACTGCCACGCAATCAGAAACCCACGTCACTCACCAATCCCCACGATTCAAAAAGTCCACAAACTGATCAATATTCAGGGCTGCGGGTTCCGTATTTCGCCTCAAATGCCGCATCCCTTTTGCTATAGAACTTTCCGACGCCCCTCCAGCTTTTGGAACCGGGATTTTGGGCAGTTTCAACCTGTTCCTGGATGGCTCGATAAACTTGTTCCCGTCATCTTCTGGTGGTATTTCTTCGAGGCCAACCCGGACACCCCTTTTATGCTTGTTCTTCAGCGTCATCTCCGCCAACGGGTCCTTAATCATGGCACGTAGGTCGACCTCCTCATCATCCTCCTCATCATCCTCCTCATCACTTTCCTCGTCATCGTTCAACAGTTCCGGTGATAACACAGTGGGTGCCACGTTGGAAACAAAAACGGCAGAGACTGTCTTTCGGACAACTCGGTTTCCATTCGGATCAACGTCGGCCTCGTGCAGGTCTTCGTCGCTCTTTTTGGATGATGATGATTCGCAAATGATATCTTGGCACTGGAGACATAGAGAGCACTTGTGGCACCAGCCTTCGAGACCATTGAGGGCATCATCAGCCAAACAGATGGTGTGTTTGCATCGATAACAGCTTGTTCTGAAAAGGGCAGTATCTGCGTTGGAAATCAATGATAGGCCTATACACTGTAAAAACTGAAGTGCTACTTTTTCGGTGCTCGTATAGTGACTGCACCTGAAGTGCTGTTTTAGCACTTGCACGTGCTAATTTACAAGCAAAAAAAAAAAAAAATGTGACCGTGGCGAGCCTCGAACCAGGTTCCGCTGATTGAGAGGCGCTGATGTTACCGACAGACTAACAAACGCTTCTTGCAATCGAGCTTCGTCATGGGAGTCAAGTAGATAACATGAACTATGTGGTGTCGTAAATGCACTACGTTACAATAAGATCTGCTCTAAATCGTACGATGTGAGTTAGTCTAGCGGTAATGTCAGCAATTCTCGATCAGCGGACCCTGGTTCGAGGCTCGCCAGAATCACGATTTTTTTTTTTTTTTGCTTGTAAATTAGCACGTGCAAGTGCTAAAACAGCACTTCAGGTGCAGTCACTATACGAGCACTCAGAAAGTGCTAAATTCAGCCCTCCAGGTGCTGAAAACAGCACTTAATTTTTTAGAGTGTAAGTCATTCAAACAACTTTTTTTTTTAAGAAGACTATGAAAGTTACATTAGCTCTGTAAAACGATACGGGTTTTCCAAGATTGTGGAAGTGTGTGTTAGAGAGTTTTCGCTTATGCTGGTAAAGATAAAACAATATAATAATAATAATACATGACATTTATATAGCGCTAATTGCAAAAGCCTCTAAGCGCTTATAGAGTGATAGTAAGAGAGAGATACCAGAACAATTACACATACTGAGAAACTACAAAGAACAAAATATAACAAGATACATGTACACATTATGAATAAACAGATTTGAACAGATGGGTTTTTAACATTGTTCTAAAAATGTTCACATTGTCGGCTTTACGAATTTGGTGCGGTAAGTTGTTCCAGAGTGATGAGGCAGCAAATGAGAAAGATCTTTGACCGTAGGCTTTAGAAGAAATCTTTGGAATTTGAAGGAGAGACTGATTGGAAGAACGGAGAGTACGTGCCGGAACATAATGATGTAGGAGACCAGATAGGTAAGTAGGAGAGAGTCCATTATAAGATTTATAGGTGAGGAGGTTGATTTTATATGCGATACGTGCGGTTATAGGTAGCCCTGTATCATGAAGACAATTTGAGGTCATGTGCAACCTTCATATTATTTTGTTTGTACATAATGATGGGATGAAAGTGAATTCTAAATCAACAGAATCTGTCATAATCAAGAGATACATGGGGAGCGTTTAATCAGGCGTTTTGTCAGTGATTTTTACTGACAAATTTGCTCTCAGCCAATCAGATGCAAGGATTTCAGTAGCTTATAACAGCTGTCGGTAAAAATCACTGACAAAACGCTTGATGAAACGCTCCCCAGGACCAAGATGTAAAAAAGTCCTACAACTGATCTTGTTATCCTACATGAATATAATACAGTAACGAAATATGCCCTCTTACGTTTTTCATGAGGTTTCTCGTAAATAAAAAAATCTACCGACATCTTTGTAGCAGACTCCCTTCCGGGACTCCCTTCCCGAGGACATTAGTAAAGCAGCACAGCTGCGTTCCCCTAATGATACCGTAGACGTTGTGGTGAAGGTACTTCTTATCCATGGCCAACTCCGTGATCGTCACCTTCTCAAGCTGTATCGACGTCGGTCCTTTGCTCCTCTCGATGAAGTACGACCTGATAGCATCGGCGACGGTGTTTTGCATTCCGTAAAACTTGTGCTCGTGGAGCAAAAAGCTCTCACTAATGTGCTCGGGGATGGCTACAATCTTCCCGTATCGCCCGAAGTTGAAAAACACCTACCAAAAGAAATCATAATTCAATTAAGGGAAATAATGTAGTACTGAAATTTAGTCAAACACGCCTAGCATACATGCATTATGAGAATAAAGAAGACAGAAAAAAGACTTATCAGGAGTACATGATCAAATTTAACTTATATCCGTAGAGAAGAGAAAGAGAAGTTACTCTTAAGTTACTCACTCGGCCTACATAATGTGAATCATTAAAGTTTCATCCACAATGTTTCAAAATCATTTTTTTACAAGCAAGGAAACTGTTTGATATTTTCAAGGGACACAAATGAAATAAGATTGTTCCCTAATATCTTATAAGTCGTTGTATATGGTCAACATGATTTTCATTTAAAGTCATTGATGCCCATTGTTAGGCCTATCAGATGATGTCATCGTCTATATGTGACTGAAAGACCACTATCTTTTGAAATTAAGTACACGATAAAGGGGCACGTGCCGCCAAAATGTAAGGAGGAAAAAAGGAGGAGAGAGAAAGGAGAGAGAGAAAAAGAATGGGAGAGGGGAAAGGGAACGTAAGGGAAAAAAATGATATATGACCCCCTCCCACCCCTAAGTGGTCTTATTATTCGTATTTAATTCCATTTGTATATAACCGACGGCGCGTGCCCCATGACAACAGTGCCACCTTAATGGCTGGAGCACGTTACGTCACTGGTCTATTGCGGTATTCATCAGTCAAAATAAATGACAATCATTTTTCAAGAATACCTGGAGAGCTTGAGGGTCCCTGTCAATGCGGTGAATCCCGTCTACCGGTGCATGGACATCATCGATGCCAGGGTCGAGAAGCTGAGCGAAGAACATCGAGCGGAGCTTCTCAATGTTAGCCCGCAATATCTCCAGCATGGTACCCCCGACATTGAACTTGAGCCATTCATCGCCATCGACCAGCTGTTCGGCTGGGAGTTGGACCGACTCGGCGGGTAACTCCTTAATCGGTGAAAATGACGTCATCGTCACACTCAAATATCTCCGCGTATATGTAGTAATATTCAGGCCATCGAGGTATTCTGCAACCCATTATTTAAAAAAAGGTAACCAATTAAGAAACCACTTAAAAACATCATTAATTCTAAAAGAAAATAATTTTAAAATCATAAAAATTACAATAAGAGAGATAGGCTTTATGCAGCATACAAGAATAGGTCTTGCATACATATTGTATATATACATGTATGTATGTTTAAGGGGGAATATGTGGCAAAAGAAAGAGAAATCGTCAATATATGCAGCTTACGCATGTTCTTGCGATGCCAAATCCTCTTGGCGTTTTGTGCTTTTTGTCTATCACAAAAAGCGCTGACAAACGCCTAAAAATATTGTAGCAGATAAAAGGGGCGCCTATTAGAAGTGAAAAGGGACAATTAAAAACATGGGACTGTGCCACCTGCTGCCATCCTCACCCCTCCAGTCACATCGCAACTCTATCTACGTAGACATGTTAGACTATACCATTTTCCTGATCCTTTAACCCGTTGGCTACTGAATTATCTCATTCCCATAGAGTTAATACGGGAACCACCCGGTTCCAGTATGCAATGGGTTAAAATTGAAACAACAGCACATTAACTATAATACAGTGTACTTATCATTACAAATATCAAATCATTATCTGAAACATACAATCTTTGCCGATCCGAACTTGGCACGCTGTTTTGTCAAAACAGAAGATCAACCGAATTTTGTAATGTTCACAGAAGTGTATGTGGTGCATGAAGGTAATCTTTCAATGTGTCATTTTGAATATTAGCTTTTAAATACAACGCTCGGGAAACGCATCACTTATAAAAATTGATAATAACAAGTCTCCTATTAATATGTAGATTTTTTTTTTAATATACGATATAATCTTACCAGCATTTTACTCTGCAGCTTGTCATCTTAAAATGGATGATATCTTTGCAGTCTTCCTTTTTTGACGATGTCTTGAATTCAGCTCTACAAATCTGAAGAAAAGATGTCACTTGCTAATGGTATAATTATCAAATCACTTAGAAGATGTCCATGCTATCCAATTAATACGAGAGACAAATCATACGATCATACTGCATGTCAACGTCGAGTGGATATACGTGGGGAGCTCAACAACATGACAACGCTCTTAGTCACTTTTCGAGGGTTCTGGATATCCTACCTTTATTTCGTATCCTCAATATCCACTCTCCATCGAGATAAAAACAGTAAATAATAACACCAAGATAATAACGGAAGGTATCTTTATCACAACAGAATGAAAGGCAATGATGATGCACCAATAATTACAGTCATTAGTTTAATACTATGGTCGATACGCAACTTGGTATACGTGTATGTGTCCGTGTCCTTTTCTGGCCTTGCCCGTCCAACAAAACACAACGGAAGTCCATACCAAATCGAAATTATTTAGAACAAGAAGGACATGTAGGTGCACGTTGGCATTCTTTAAGGAGACAGGACCAAATAGGGTCCAAAAATCAATATGGTCTGGTGTACGTATGCCAATTGTTATTTTTTTTTCATTTACCGGCCTTGCTCGGTGAGGCGTTTAAGTGATCCAGCAAGTGGGTCCATACGACCATTTTTCTGATTTAATCAAAATAATGTAACCCAATTAAAATCTGGATGAGCATCCGTTCTGCAGTTAGTTTCCACATGGATCCCTACCTACAAACAAGTGACATGCAAGGAGCTGGAGTAAGATTTTTGGTACTGTAGGTACACAAGCGTAGCCGGGGGGGGGGGGGGGGGTTAAGGGAGGCAGACTGCCCCTGACAACTTTTGCTAAGAAATAAGGTTATCGGGGAGCGGGATCGCGGCCCATGCCCCTCCCCCTTTTGAAAGAAAAGTAAACATTGTTACATCTTGATTGGGGCCCTTTTAGAACTTATACCTTTTTTTTTTTTTTTTTTTTTTGCTTGTCAGAGAATTATTGGAGGAAAACTGGACCCCATAAAATCTGATCCCCCCCCCCCCCCCCCCCCCACTGAGCACCTTTTGGAGGGCTGGCGAGAACAAAAAACTACAAATCTCCCTCCAAGCAGCCCCTGCCAGGGCCCCCTCACTGGCTGAACTCACGCTACGACACTGTGTAGGTACCTCTTCAAACATGCGAGAACAAAGAGCGAGATTTCAATTGTCCAAGGATCCTGACCACAGACGATGCCCAATTTCCTACAGTAATTTGTTGGAGGGGGCCAGCATTCAAACTCAATGCAGGGTACATTGCTATTTCCCTAAGTGCTATAATAACTAATAGCATTGTCCTACTCCCATGGCCTGTTCCTAGCTGGCAACGGACGAACTTAAGATACATGGACTTCAAGAGAGAGAATCAGTAAGAAGTGCCATTGACGTTGCAGAAGGCTAATACCTCAGTCACACGAGCAAGACCGACACCAGACCGACAACAGACCGAACGAAAAATTCACATTACCCGGAATGGCTAAGAAGAGGTAGGATTGGGGTTGGTGTGTCGGTGTGACTGGGGTATTAGCTCCAACACTCATTAGTCAGTCAGTTTACCATATTCTTCGGGGAACGATTTTCGTGTCATGAGCTTATGCAGCTGTATCATAATCATGCACATATCGCTTCCCAAACGTTTTGCAGTTTATGCCACAAGGTGAACAATCCAATATGACCTAAAACTGAAATTTTACACAGATGAAAATATTTAGAAATATGGAAAAGATGTTATTGAAGGCTGTCATCGTGAAGCCGCATGCAGTGAGCAAATGAAAGAAATTAGAGGAACCATAAACGGTTTATATAGCGAATAAGATATTGATATGAGAATACATGACATCATTTTAAAAACAGTAATCGACTTGCAATAAAATATTTGGGCATGAGACGTTCCAAAGGTAAGTTTGTTTACCGGTTTTTAAATTTTTATCAATGTAATCAATGAGTCGTCTGGCAAAATACTGGCAAGATAGATATTGGGCGATAGTTATCTAAACACTCTTTACCCTTGCTTTTATATATAGGAACTACTTTAGCAATCTTTAATTGATCCGGTATTTGTCCAGAGATAAAGGATTCATTAAAAAGACAACACAAATGCTTTGCATACAAAAATATGGTCTTTTTAACAAACGTTGGATCAACCCCATCATATCCAGCACTTTTACCCACTTTCAGTTCTTTAGCATGGTTAATTATTTCTGTTTCAGTAACAGGTTTCAAAAATAGAGAATTCAGGTAGTTACCCGTCAGGTACTGTTTAAAATCTTTTCTCAATACAGGTGTCGAATGATTTACAAGAGAACTTGCAACTGTACTGAAATACTCATTAAATGCCTCTGACATTTTGAGTTTATTAGTTATCTTTAGGTTATCTTTGATAACATATTCGGGACTGTTATTTTGGCGTTTTTGCTTTATAATTTCATTCAAGTATTTCCAGGTCTTTTTGATATCATTTTTGACAGTGTTAAATTTCTTATAAAAATATTCTTGTTTTGCATGCCTAATGTCATTATTTAATGAATTTCTAACATGTTTGTAATTAATCTCACGAGTAGGAGATGGTTTCAGAATAAATTTCTTATACAGCTTATTTTTCTTTTTACATCTCTTCCTAAGATCATTAGTTAACCAAGGCCTAATACAAGTATCATTTTTCAGACGAACTTTCTTCAAGGGAAAGCATTCATTATACAATTTCATAAAGGCTTGCAGAAATATATCATATTTTATGTTTATATTAGGTTCATTATAAAAGTCATCAAAATCTGTTGCATAAAAATTTTCACTGAACATTTGTATACCAGATTCAGATATCTGCCTTCGATAAAGAGGTTCTTGTGACTCATATCGAGGTTCATTCCAAGAAATCATGACAAAGATTGGCAGATGAAAATGCCCTCCATTTTCTAAGCTAGATTTGAACATTAAAATAATCGTGGACATCACTTGGCAAAAGTACAAGATACATTGTCATATTAACAATAATAGGATACCATAATATGATGCAGAAAAGTACAATGTTTGAAGACGTCGAGGTAATGCGGGCGATATTAGATATTTACTTCAAAATTTGCCCCAATATAATTATCGCTCTACGTCTTAGTAAATGAAATGTATCTTAGACTGGATACACGGCATGTTTGTTTCTCATGGAAAAATCTGTTTGCATTAGGAAACCGGCAGTACCCCCAAACAAACAAACATACCATAACAGGGATAGTACTTCGAATATTGCATGCCTGGATAAAAGACTGCTTTGTTTGCCTTTGGATATGTCGGTTCAATTACCCGGTTAGATTTGTAGAGCCATGGTAAAGTTCAACACTATACTCTATGTCTTTCTCTCTCTCTCTCTTTCTCTTTCTCTCTCTCTCTCTCTCTCTATTTCTATCTCCCTCCCTCCCTCTCTGCCTCTCTCTCTCTCATCACACCATCCGAGGTCTGATGTTTCGTGCATTACCAGCCCATTACCATATAAAGGCCTCCGAACCATGCATGGGAAAGAGAGTGTGTTCATAGTAAGAAGCACCGTTGTCTATATAGAGTCGACTGTATACGCTGTTAACGTTAATTCGGAGAGATATCCTTGGTTAATTATAATGATTTTTTTGCGGTATATGGCCTCTACGGTTTGAAAGTGTATGTGCATCATATTATGACTGCTTCCGAGAATTCGATCTCATTAATGAATCTGTGTAACATCGAAAAATTATAACTTTAGCTACCGTGGTTTAACTAACACACGAAACAGTTACTGCAATACTGCGCGACAATCAACAGGTGGTTCCCCAATTCGTCGCGATTGTCTCAGCAATTCGTTTATTAAGGTAAGCATTTCATCAGGATCAAAAAAGGATTTTTTTTAAAAGGATATTACAAATAATGTGATACTCATAATTAACACGAACATATGAAATTCCGTGGCACGTGTGCCTACCTTCCGCATGCACCCCCCCCCCTCCTTTTCAATTTCTTGGGACGCTGGTGTGTAAATAAATATTTCAGCATAGTAACTGTTATTGTGGAATTAAACATGATAAAAACTCTAAAATAAAGCTTAGCTAATAAAGCATTTAGTATATCACCATCTGAATCACCATATACCGTCCGATCTTACAGTATAGAGTAAGTATATGGAAAGATGCTAACCGCGCAGTAATGTGAACCATAGGCGCCATGAATATTCGCCTGGGGATGTTGAGAGCAAATGCTTTTTCTTTGCAGAGTCGTTCGAAGCGCTTTGCATGAGGAGGTCGAGCACACAATCGAATGCCCGGCGAAAGAGTGTTTTTCATGAATAATTACTAGGCTTTGAAACCAGACTTTATTTTGGAAAGAGATCGAGAGAAAGAGCGGGAGCGTTAATGAGAAAAACAAATGGCGAACGTGTGATATTGAGAGAGATTGAGAGAGAGAGAGAGAGAGAGAGAAAGAGGGGGGGGGGGGGGGGGGGGGGGGGGGGGGGGGGGGGGGGGGGGGAGATAGATAGAGAGGCCCGGAAGGGAAAAGAAATAGAAAGCGAGAGAGTTCAACAAATTAATCAAATAAACAAATTTCGGCCATGTGTAAAATATTCCCGCAAAAGCTATTCAAATTTGTAGGAATAATGTTATCTAATATATGGCGTATCCGGACGACCACCTCGGGACAAAGTCTCCTTGAATTACTATCACTGAACAATATCATCTTCGAGGAGGTATCCTAAAATGCCCACTCGGACAAATATAATACAAGTCATGTTGAGTTGTCTCGGCCGGGGGTAGTTTTCTTCGGGACTATAGTTTTCCGGAGGTAGTGGCGCGGATTGTCATACATTTAGTTGTCTTACTTTGGACAAGCTCAACACATAATGCAATAACCATTATGCAAGGTCAGATTTCACTTTAATCATGCTTAAATTTATGTGTACGGACAATAAAATCACTCTCTGGGGTAACAAAGCGCAAATTGGGTTCCACTGCGCTCAGATAGCTTCCATAATGCAGTATATTTAAGTTTGGCATAAAAAACCCCTCAATATTTGTTTTTCACGTTCTGTAACAGATTTGCAGTCTACACAACCACAGGATGGATTTTATCAAAAAACGTTTGGAGGAGAATGGCATTACTTCGGTGCGTTTCGAGCAGTCTGATATGTACGGTATCCCACATTGCAGATGCATTCCTACCAAGCACTTTGAAAAGATGGCAACGAAGGGAGTCAACTTTTCCATGGGTTTTATGGCTTTCGATCCCAAGGGCAATATAGCCCCGGGAAGTGGATACGGGGAAGAAATACACTACGCTGACTGCGTCGCCGTTCCTGATCTGGACACGTTTCAGATATTGCCTTGGTGTACAAAGACCGCCCGAGTCTTGATAGAAGGGGTTCACAACGGTGAGAGGGTACCCGTCTACCCGAGGGTTGTGGCTAAACGGCAGTTGGAGAGGCTACAGAAACATGGGCTGTCGCTTTGGTCGGCGCATGAGCACGAGTTCTTTGTTGTCAAGGAAGACACCATGAAACCGTTGCACGGACATACAAATGCCACTTCGGTTATTTCCACGACCCCTTATGAGTCCCTTTTCCAGCAGATACTAATTGACCTACCTAAGGCTGGCGTTGATATTGAATGTTACGGATGTGAAGCCGGTAAGGGACAGCTAGAAATCACCTACCGCCCTGAATTTGGGATCAAAGCTGCAGACACTGCTCACACCTACAAACTGGGGATCAAGGAAATCGCCCTGGGACACGGATACATCGCATCATTTATGTCTAAGCCATGGCCAGACATGTACGGTAGCTCAGCACACTACTGCCACTCGCTCTGGGATATTGACGGTAAGGTGTCTATGCTGTATGATGCTGAAAGCCCTACTGGTTTGTCGGAGATTGGGCAACACTGGGTGGCTGGACTCCTTGCTCACGCCAGAGGCATCGCCGTCTTGATGGCACCAACAACCAACTGCCTGAAGAGATTCAAACGTTATTCCTTTGCTCCGTGGAACGCCACATGGGGTCCCGACAACCGAACTTGCGCCATCCGTGTCAAAGCGAATGGCGCAAGTGGCACATACATCGAGAATCGGATGGGAGCTAGTGCATGCAGTCCATACTTAAGCATGGCCGCAACCATTGCAGCAGGTTTAGACGGTATCATCAAGAAGCTTCCGCTTCCAGAAGGCATCGATGGTGCAGGGGATGCATACAAGGATGAATTCATCCCACCCGGGACCGAGACACTACCGGATAATATGGAAGAAGCCATTGATGCATTGTTGTCCGATGAAGTTATTACTGAGGCTCTTGGACCAGAGTTCATGAAGTGCTTTGTTGCTACGAAGAGGCATGATATGAAACTTGAAAGGGAGGCAATATCGAAAGGAACACTAGAGGAGTGGGAGAGAGATTATTTGTTTTTCATGATGTAAGAAGAATAATATTGTCCATTCAGTCACGGACTATTAGCATGATTATAGGCTTCTCGCATGACGCATTCCCCAGGCCAAGGCTGCAACTTCGTGATTTACAGGTCTTAGGTATTTAGAGTGTAATAACGTCGAGATCTAAAAATGACAAAAAGTCTTGTAGGGAAGATCTCAAAAATATACTGTTTTCAAGTGAAAGGAATGTGAATATTTCATCAGTGGCCAAACGCGAAACTGACTTGACAATGGTCCCCAAAAACATGGGCCACGGAACCGGGGGGGGGGGGGGGGCTTTTTTTTTAGTAAACGCGTTTCAAAAACCTAAGAAAAAGAGTTCGAAAATTTAAGAGTGAAATCAAATTAGCCCCCCCCCCCCCCCCCCCCCCACACACACACACACACAAACACTCCGCGGCCTTGCCTCATGGAAGGCGGATAAAGATAACTGTTGAAATCTTGAATATGAATACTGAATGAATAAAAATATTGTTACATTATAAACCAAAAGGTTACGCAGGTATGCAGGATTCTGAAGAAAAAAAATCAGACACAGTGTGTAATGCCTATCGTAGTCATAAGGTATTGCACAAAACAATGTATGTGGTCAGTGTTACTGTTGATATTTTGTCATTTAAAGTTTCGATAAGATTTCGCCATCCCTTACTTAATCTCTCTCTCTCTTTTGCTAACCAACCTATTTCCTTTGATGCAAAATTCCAATTAATGCAGCGAATTAAGAAATTAATGACATTCTTATCATCTTCAGTAACAGATACAATGAAACATATGGTCAGAAAGTTCTGTCGCATAAACTCCGGTGTTTCTGTTGAAGTTAATTTTGTGTGATTTTTCTCGTATTCCAATTTCTTCTAATGAAGGCGCTTGTATGATTATCAGATTTCTTTTATTGCACATTGCGACAGCTGGTCTCAAGTTGTCTGAAGCACGCACAATCGCATTTCTACTTCGTCTTAATATTCAGGTAGTTCATCCATATGGGACTTTTGCTTCTTTTTCTTATTTTTTGCGACAAATGTCAAAAGCATTAAAATTCTATTGACATAACTAAGTGCATTTTATGTTTATTATTCTTCCAACCAGTATGATCAGTGTAAGTTGTACCATTGGCGTAGACAGGTCCTCATACCTGGGGGGTATGATTTCCCCGAAGGGCCAGAGAGAGAGAGAGATATATATATATATATATAAGTGTAAGGAAATAACATATACAACAGCTTTGGCAAATCTCGTGGAAATAAATACAAATGTGAAAGAAATTGCGAGAATAACGTTGCGTAGCTCAATCAAAGTTCCCTAGAGCTGTCCTCCCTTTTTGAAATTTTTGCAAAGGCTGAAAAAATGTCTCCGCCGGGAATCGAACCCGGGTCGTTGGCTTAGAACGCCAATGCCTTAACCACTAGACCACGGAGACGGGTTAGTGGTTTCGGCGACACCAGATTCAATTGACTGACAGATTGACAAATCCTCAACCTTATTAATTAATTCCTTTGTCGGGGCAGGTGAGTTTTGAACAAAGACAAGCCGCGTGCCTCAGCTGGATCCAAGCGAATGCTTTGAATACATGTATACATTAGAATAATTATTAACAAGTGTAAGGAAATAACATATACAACAGCTTTGGCAAATCTCGTGGAAATAAATACAAATGTGAAAGAAATTGCGAGAATAACGTTGCGTAGCTCAATCAAAGTTCCCTAGAGCTGTCCTCCCTTTTTGAAATTTTTGCAAAGGCTGAAAAAATGTCTCCGCCGGGAATCGAACCCGGGTCGTTGGCTTAGAACGCCAATGCCTTAACCACTAGACCACGGAGACGGGTTAGTGGTTTCGGCGACACCAGATTCAATTGACCGACAGATTGACAAATCCTCAACCTTATTAATTAATTCCTTTGTCGGGGCAGGTGAGTTTTGAACAAAGACAAGCCGCGTGCCTCAGCTGGATCCAAGCGAATGCTTTGAATACATGTATACATTAGAATAATTATTAACAAGTGTAAGGAAATAACATATACAACAGCTTTGGCAAATCTCGTGGAAATAAATACAAATGTGAAAGAAATTGCGAGAATAACGTTGCGTAGCTCAATCAAAGTTCCCTAGAGCTGTCCTCCCTTTTTGAAATTTTTGCAAAGGCTGAAAAAATGTCTCCGCCGGGAATCGAACCCGGGTCGTTGGCTTAGAACGCCAATGCCTTAACCACTAGACCACGGAGACGGGTTAGTGGTTTCGGCGACACCAGATTCAATTGACCGACAGATTGACAAATCCTCAACCTTATTAATTAATTCCTTTGTCGGGGGCAGGTGAGTTTTGAACAAAGACAAGCCGCGTGCCTCAGCTGGATCCAAGCGAATGCTTTGAATACATGTATACATTAGAATAATTATTAACAAGTGTAAGGAAATAACATATACAACAGCTTTGGCAAATCTCGTGGAAATAAATACAAATGTGAAAGAAATTGCGAGAATAACGTTGCGTAGCTCAATCAAAGTTCCCTAGAGCTGTCCTCCCTTTTTGAAATTTTTGCAAAGGCTGAAAAAATGTCTCCGCCGGGAATCGAACCCGGGTCGTTGGCTTAGAACGCCAATGCCTTAACCACTAGACCACGCGGCTTGTCTTTGTTCAAAACTCACCTGCCCCCGACAAAGGAATTAATTAATAAGGTTGAGGATTTGTCAATCTGTCGGTCAATTGAATCTGGTGTCGCCGAAACCACTAACCCGTCTCCGTGGTCTAGTGGTTAAGGCATTGGCGTTCTAAGCCAACGACCCGGGTTCGATTCCCGGCGGAGACATTTTTTCAGCCTTTGCAAAAATTTCAAAAAGGGAGGACAGCTCTAGGGAACTTTGATTGAGCTACGCAACGTTATTCTCGCAATTTCTTTCACATTTGTATTTATTTCCACGAGATTTGCCAAAGCTGTTGTATATGTTATTTCCTTACACTTGTTAATAATTATTCTAATGTATACATGTATTCAAAGCATTCGCTTGGATCCAGCTGAGGCACGCGGCTTGTCTTTGTTCAAAACTCACCTGCCCCCGACAAAGGAATTAATTAATAAGGTTGAGGATTTGTCAATCTGTCGGTCAATTGAATCTGGTGTCGCCGAAACCACTAACCCGTCTCCGTGGTCTAGTGGTTAAGGCATTGGCGTTCTAAGCCAACGACCCGGGTTCGATTCCCGGCGGAGACATTTTTTCAGCCTTTGCAAAAATTTCAAAAAGGGAGGACAGCTCTTGGGAACTTTGATTGAGCTACGCAACGTTATTCTCGCTATATATATATATATATATATATATATATATAAAAGACAAATACAGGGTTGGAAAAAAGTTTGGAATATTTTTTTGGCGATGAGTATGTCTGATTTTAAATGCTAGTTTCTACTATATTGTGATGAATAATTCTTCCAAATCGGATTAACTGTGTTGAATGAAGTCTACTGTTCCATTTTGTACCAAAGATTACGTAATATTGTTAAACATGTTACAATGGCTGACCAATGAACCACATGTTGTCAGATTTGCTCTATTTGTGTTTGAACATCTTGTTATACATTTCTGTACTTCACGTGGAATTTTGAAAAAGCTACGTGCAGTTTGCAGTCATTTTGAGGACTTCGGTATAGCAATTAAACTGTATCTGATTATTTAACTTTTTCGTTAGACATTTGCAAAAACAGCAAATATACGCTTCCGAATTCCAAGTGGACCTCTGCACTGTGTGATCAGCCTGATTTTTAATGTTGTGCTTTTAAAGTTAAAAAGGGACACATATCTTTTATTTGAACCTCAAAGAAGAACTTAAAATGACGAGGGATATGTTTAAGACAAGAAATAATTCTTGGAATAAAAATATTCCAAACTTTTTTCCAGCCCTGTATAAATCAAAAAACCGTAGAGATGTCATTATGGATGGATTATTGACATCTCTACGGTTTTTTTAAATTTATATTTGTCTTTTCTATTTGTATTTTACTAAAACCGACGCAGAACACTTTCTATATATATGTGTGTGTGTGTGTGTGCGTTTGTTTAGCATTATGTCCGAGGACATTTTCGGACAGAGAACAAAAAAAAATCATGACAACAATGATCCTCGGAAGGCGGACAATAGTCCTCGAACGTCGAACAATGAATTTATGCCTTATTCCGTCGACTGTCCGAGGACGAGTAACAATAGAGGAACAATACTTGTCCTCGGAAGTAAAGCCATGTAAACGTGTGTGTGTGTGTGGGGTGACGGTGTGTAAACATGTATATGGTTTTTCTCTTTACATATCCAAGATAAAATAACTTTAGCATCATGCTGTGCGAGCAAACAATAGCAATTACATTGTGATTGCAAAATTTCACAATGAAAATTTATTTAATAAGCTATACTTTTAATACGAGCGAGCGTAGCGAGCGAGCATTTGGGAATCTGGCTCTAAGTCACTTTGGATTAGGGGCACATGTTATGGAAAAGGGAAACATGGTACTTATCATGGGGAAAAGGACACTTCAATTATTAGAAAAATAAAAAAATGTGTAGAAAAGGTAGAAAAGGCAGTTCATCACATGTGACAAGGGGCACTTATAACACCTAAAAAGGGGCATTTATAAATACGGGAAAATGTTCTTATATAAAGTAGAAAAATTAATCAGTGTCTATTTATTACAAAGAAAAATGACTTGTTACATTAAAAGGAATAAAAGGGATTAAAAGGGGGGAAATGCTCTCGTTGAAATAGGAGCATTCATCAAAGGTAAGGTGAGGGATGAGGTGTAATTATCAAAATGGGCACTTAAAATAATATGGAACTGGAACTTACTCGAAAGAAACTTATCTGAAGTTAATGGGAAAAGAAGGGGTACATGCAACGCCCGGGGCGGTGCTTCTGACCAGGCCTACATGTTATGATTGTCATTTCATAATTCTTCTATGTATGATGACACAGGTCATCATCATCCTCAATAAATAATGGGTGTGATGTATTCCCACTTTCTCCACCACATTCGATTCCACCACATTTCAGTTTTGCAGCATTGCATTATAAAGGAAAGTTACCTACTGAACCCTCTAAATCCAGAATAATTACATGTACTTTTAATCTAAATATTTTTTCTGCAATGTGGCTTCGAAAAAAAATCACCTCTAAATATATTCTGGGATGGTAACACATGCAGGCCAATACCCCCCACTTCATTAAAAAAAAATATATACCTCCATATCACTCCCAGATCAACACCCATGTTGTATAATTTGAAGTACATGGTTTTCACTTTCTAGTGGTGTAAAAATATATCGGAAAAAATCAGAAGCCACGACAGCATTGTAGATAAATATTACTAAATTCATATAAATATACAGCTATATAACATTTATATTGAAATAAGGAATATATAAAAATAAAATTAACAGATATAATATATCAAATTATATTTATCTACAGCATAAAATAGAAATGCATATTTTCCACCACTTTTTTTTTGTGTGGGATGAAACCTGGGGGATGTTTGTACACACCATCCCCCACCCGAAAAGTTGGGGATGCATACCCCCCCCCCCCCCCCCGCTATCTACCCCCTGAGTTGTACCAATACTTGCCAAATTTATCCAATGATCTATGACAATAAATTACACTTTATTTGTCTATGGTGAATAATAATTTTAAAAAACACATTTGTTTTGCTCTTTTATTATTTCTTTTCCCTTGATGAGTAATTTATTCTGGGTTTTTTTCAAAACCCAAACACACACACGCACACCTACCCACAAGCACCCCGCGTCCTTATAATTTTTAGATATTTTTTTAAAATCAAAGGCTCCAAAATAGATTTTTACAAATATTACCCCACTTTGACCAAAGGAAGATTGAATTCACTGTTTAAACAAATTTTGTTGACCCCGACCCCCCCCCCCCCCCCCAGCTACAATCAGAACAGTTTCGGATGATAAGAGTATATCAAGCATTCACACAAATAACTCCTGTCCATGTTTTTTTATATTATGAGAAAAAATGAAATGTTCGGAAAATGTCTGTATCTTAACAAGAAAAGTATTATTTTTTTTAAAAGTTGCTTTCACAAAGAAGCAATGATTCTACTCAACACTGATTAAGTATCATATTTTTTTTTACTTAATTATTTCCATATGTTCGCACTTTTATCAGATAATGCCATTGATACGCCAGTCAGCAGTCAATGACTGAAAAACAATTAACTCTAAAAGTTCATTGAATTATAATTAGACAGAGCGTTATAGCTATAGATAATGGGATGGCGGACGCGAAAAGAAATACATTTGAAACAAAATTATTTCCATATGTTCGCACTTTTATCAGATAATGCCATTGATACGCCAGTCAGCAGTCAAGGACTGAAAAACAATTATCTCTAAAAGTTCATTGAATTATAATTAGACAGAGCATTATAGCTATAGATAATGGGATGGCGGAAGCGAAAAGAAATACATTGAAACAAAACTTAGGTTAAAGGTAGACAATCGGGTTTAGAACAGAAAGACGAGGGTGAGAGGGGGAATAAAGAGAAGAATATAATGAGGTAAGAACTGTGTGTGTGTGTGTGAGAGAGAGAGATGGGGGGGGGGGGGGTGATACTCTGCGTAGAAATTTGTCCAACAAGAGAATAATTACTCCAAAGTAGGCAAATATTACCCAAGTTGGGTAAAGTATTTCTCAAAGTTGGTTGGACACACAATTACCTCCGGGCTGGGCGAAAGATGTTATCTTTTATTTTTCATTTTTGAAGGAGTATACTTGGGGTTGGCAATGAAAGAAAAGACTAGAAAGTTTATAATTCTACCCGATGTGGTACCATCACATTCTGCAAAGAAAAAAAAACACAACAGCCACAAATGAATATGATAAGACAAAGAAGATCAATTGATAAAATCCACCCAGCTGAAATACGATATCAAACCAAAGTTCGATATTGTATGGACAGTTATCCTTGTCACAAACCTTCACCGTACAAATAATTGTCATTCAATAGTGCGCCGTCCTAGATCCTCCCAGCGACAATGGACTGCTTTGTGTTGACTGCATACAACGTAGGCGAAGCATGAAGCTAACAATGGGTGAAGCGAGGTTCACGTTTTAGAGAAGACGGCAAAACCATGTTTGGCGCGTTCTCGATCTGACTGGTGGACGAGGGAGAAGCCAGTCGACGGGTTCTTGCACAAAGCCCGGTATGCAGCTAACACAAAGCAGTCCATTGTAGCTGGAAAAATCTAGGGCGGCGTTCAAGTCCACACATTCGAAAGATCACTATTGTCCCACGGTGTACATTCAGGTCAAAAACGCAGATGGCATGCTGAGAAAAATATTTGTACCGTAGCGGTCCTCGACTAGGTGCGGTGGGGGAGCCCATCGGTCTGACAGAAAGGATTATTTTTATACAAAAAGGGGAGCTATCATGTGAGGAAAAATGATGGGGGGGGGGGGGTCGTATCATCTCCTTTATAATTTGCCTTGCCTTTCTTTCCCTCTTTACCATTCGATGGGGGGGGGGGGGGAGTGACCCCATAGCTATACCATTGACCAAGATAGTAGCCTGGCATGCAGAGTGGCGTAGCGAGGGTTTAACCATTAAGGGGGCACTGGCCTTTCTAGGTGAAACCCGCAGATTAGGGGAGGGTGAAGGAGGGGGTAATATCACTTCCTATTTATGCTCCGATTCCCCTCTCCTTCTGCATTAGGTTTTTTCTCTCTGTTTATATATTTTTTAATTTCTCCATTCGCTAGGGTGGAGGGGATGTGCCCCCTCGTGTCCACCGTGCCTACGCCACAGCATACACGACTGTATACATAAAAGAAACATGTACATTTTTCATTTATTAAATTCCATAGAATTTTGATGGTAGGCCCACTAATTCTTCTTAAATCTTCTTAATTACCTTGAACAACATGTCGTACACAAGGTGTATGCCCCCGTGGTACCTTATACAATCTACCAAAATATTTGTTTTGTCTTCTTCTACCCCTCTAACATGTCTAAGGGCACGGTTTTCTCACAAATATACCTGATACCTTTTAGAAATAAATTTACATACAGAAATTATTCGAAAAAATTACAATATACATTAATATCAATGACTTTTGTTAACTTTTTACTGCTATGATTTATATTGATTATTTCTCATATCGCTTTTTTATTTTAGGGGATTCTATTCTCACGGTTTAGCGTCGCAAATATCTTCTTATCAATGAGATTTATTCTTTGCCAACTTCCCCAACACATAAGACGCACAGTTTTAATATTTAACATTCGAGTGTGCTTAGTTAAGTCAATGACAAAAAATCACCGGAAAAAAAAAATCAGATTTCTGAAAAGATTGCAAATCGACTGTATTTTAAGGAATTCACTGGAGAATGTGATCCAACTTGCTTTATCAGTGTAAATGTGAAATATATGAGGGCGCTCTTCTTTCCCTGCTGTCAATAGCATAAAGTACTCCACCTCATTTTTATTGTCTGGGATTGTGCGGGTGTGTGGTGTGTGGATGTGTATATGTGTGTATGCGTCTGTTTCAGAAACATGGTGATGGGAATTCAGTATAAACCACAATAGTACTTTATGAAGATACGAAGTATTATTAATGATACACCCAGCCTTAAGGATGACTTATTTGCTTAAAAATTAAAAATAGATTGTATTGAAAATGTTTAAAGTAGCTATTCAAAGAAAATCACAAATATGGCAATTAATGTATTACTAGAAACTGGGAAGCTTACAGATGGCAATCGTATAAGTTTTATGTCAACTGCGTATCTGATGATTATAAAAACAACACAAATAAAAGCTCTTCTCAGCATCTGGAATATCCGAGGATTCGCCAGAAATATAGCGATGTTTTGATGTCGTCACACTCGGGATCGATCCTGCTTAAGCAGACGACGTCCTATAATGAATGAACGTAATTGCAATGCAATTATTTATCAAATTTGGTGTATTTAAACATGACCTTATTTCACACCATTATAAAGGGAAAGTGAAACTGATTCTGACAGCTAAAACCGTTTGATTGTAAATACACAGGAGAAGGGTCAATGATCAATGAAATAAACCCCACTTTCAAATTGAAAAGCCCTCCGAATAATAGCAGGATGGTATTCGTTCCCTCCTGAAACGCCGAACATGCCCCGGTGCAAGCAGCTGAAAATACAATGGCGTCTTATTTTGTTTACAAGTGACTGATTCCTTTATTTTTTTAACGCTGCATTTTTCATCAAAATAATACCATACACGAAGTTAAGAGTGAGGCAACAGATTAACATTAAGACTGACGCTAGTGAAGGAAGAGAAATAAGTGAAGAGGAGATTACAAAATAGGCTCTGAAAAATGTGTAAGATGTTATGGACATCGTCTGCTTAGACAGGACTGGTCCATGGTGTGTCGTCACATATCTCAACAGCGTTCGAGGAGCTCTTCAGCTGCTATATCGGGGGCTGTATTTTACCGTTTTATAATTGATAATAATCATTACTTCAAATGTTTCCAAGCCTTGAATTTGGATAACCTTGTTTAATTTATGCCATCTATGCAATAATAAGTATTAAGCCAATATTTAAAATCATTAAAGTTCTACTTTAAAAAAATCATAAGTGTATCAATAAAACTTTTATTACATTTAATTCATATTCCTCCCATTGTCTCGTTTTGTTTACCCATTAATAGTATTAAGCCTGACATCATAATACCTTTACTTTTTTACATTGGCGGATCCAGCGGGGCACTTCCGGCCCGTGCCCCCCCCCCCCTTGGAAGAAAAGTATGCATTTTTACCATAAAGGATCCGCCCTTTTGTCGGTTGTGCCCCCCTTTAGAATGAAAACTTTTTTTTTTTTGCTTGTCAGAGAATTATGGAGGGAAACTGGACCCCCATACCCCCCCGCCACTGAGCGAATTTTGGATGTCTGGGAAAAAATTTGTTTGTCGCCAACCACCCCCCCCCCCCCCCTGAACGACTTTTCGAGAAGCTGGCAAGACCAGAAAAATACGGGTCTAACTTTTCCCAAAGTTGACAAACCTGCACTGGTGTGCCCCCCCCCCCCTTATACTAAATCCTGGATCCGCCCTTGCTTCTTTACATGAGTTTTCATATTTCAATGCTTAAATCTACTTATTGCAACCGCTATATTTTATTTCTTTATTTATTTGCAGTTTTATTTACACAGGGTAAATTTGTCAGTAAGGTTTTAGAACTGCTTTCCACAACGGCCCTGTCAGCCTTTACGGTGTACATAACTAATATTTTTAAATATTGAAATAACCAAAACCAAAAAAAAAATAAAAAAATAATGCATTGTATATTAATTTTCATACATAATGTTATACAAAATACAACTTGAAGACAAACTTAGAATAATTAGAACGCAGAAGAATGTTGTTTAAGTTTTCTTTAAATACACATAAAATAACCAAGCTAACACAAAAACAAAAAACAATAAAAAAGAAAAAATAGAAACGATTTAACATTTAACTTAAACTTACTGTGTAAAGCCGACATTAAAATTGAGTGTCTTGGAAACAATTTAGAAAATAACAAATTCTGGGGTGATCATATCTAACCGTTCACTGATGACATGTAGATCAATTTGGACTATTCAGTGACAATTTAAAAGTATTAAAAAAAAAAATCTTAGAACCTGGTTCAGGGGCGAGGGAAAGGGGGGGGGGGGGGTTCTCGACATAACTACTCCTTATTTTTGTCTCAACTGGGAAAGAGCGGTTGCGACCCCTTTCAGAGAGGAAAAAGAATATGGGGAATACTAAAAAGGACCGACCTACTCTAACAACCCTCCCCGCTCCCCTCGCATTTTTCTCGTGAAAAAACCGGTGACACCCTACCGCCTGCCCCCTTATTTGACCAATAATACACCACTGCTTACAACACCAATGCTGAATATAAAAACGTGCTTATCGCTTTGGAAATTAATATAATGGCGGGTCTCGAGTGCCTCTTGCATTGAATATAGGCAAACAAAATATCAAGTCCGAAGGTCAATTTCATATTCCAAATTATGGACCTGGTACTCAATACATTCAGAATCCTTCGGATATGAAGGTGCACACTACAGTATGTATGTAAGTAACTTACAGTAGCTTTGGGCGCTGACCAACTTTACCTCTTCGCTACTTTATTCGTTTATCCAGACTTTTTATTCTCCTCAAAAATCATTGGTAAGTATTCCATTCCTATTAAATTTATATACCTGTTGCTCTTACTCTGTTAATTGAAGAAATAACAATAAAAACAGAAAGAAAAAAAGGATTCCATTCCTACAACAGAAAAGACCTATAAATAGCAGAGGTGAGACACTATGTACAGTATAGTATAGAGTTCAATTTACAGATGATTTCATTTTTAGGCCATTTATCACAGGCAAGCGGAGATTGTATAGTGTGCAAGCACAGACCGTAATTTGACACTTTATCAGAAAAATCATTGTCTCTTGAGAGAAGCCTAAATCAGCTACCGACTGGGCGTTGTGGCGTGCGCCTGTAAATCAGCTAACAGTGGAAGTTATAAACTGATTCAGCGGACCAGGTTCGAGACTGAGTCACGTCTTTTGGATGGTGGACGTAAATAATCATATCTGATTGATACACGTCTGTAAAAACCCAATTACACACACACACACACACACACGCACCCAGGCACATACACTCCCACACCCCCCCCCCCACACACATCTACGTTTTCTATTGTTCGAATTTCAACCGATGACTCCATTGTTGAATTGCGTCACAAAATTCATTGACGGAATAAACCTCACCAATTGTTGACAACCGATGACCCATTGTTCTCTTTGTTCGATGTCATCGGTTTGAATGCGTAAACATGTACACAAGTCATGGTCCAGTGTCAGGAGCAGCTACAAAACATGCACCCACCCCTGTTACATACAGTGAAATGTTTCGTCCAAGTAATTGAAAAGCAGTCCGGGCGTCGAACTAGAACTTTCCGCCTAAAAAAAATTGTTTGCTACGAGCCGTTATTTTTCTCTCAAATTTGCTAAAACGTCAGAGCTTTCGCGCTTCGCGCGGGAAGGGGGAAACTCCCCCATCCCTGCACCAACCCCTGTCACATACAGTGCAGTAAAGCTCTCACGCTTCGCGCGGGAAGGGGGAAACTCCCCCTCCCTGCACCCATCCCTGTTACATACAGTGCAGTATTGTGTACAAATTGCCAAGACGTCGAACTAACCTTCCGCCTTAAGAAAAAGTGTTAGGAGCCGTTATCCTTCCCCCTCCCTGCACCCCCCCCCCCCCCCCTGGCGAGCACGCCTTTGCGTGCTCATCACCAATTTCGCACTTTTCGCGTGCTCCCCTAAAATGAAATCCTGGCTATGCGGATGGATCCTTCACGTCTGCCCCCCCCCCCCCCCCCCCAAAGGCGGATTTTTTTTAAAATTTTTTTTTTACTTGGCGCCGTCTTTTTTGCGTTATTTCTTGGCGCCGTCTTTCTTGGCGTTTTTTGTTTGTTTGTTTGTTTTTTTTTTGCTTGTCAGGAAATTATGGAGGGAAACTGGGCCCCATAAGCCCTTTACTGAGCGTTTTTTGGAAGTTTGCCGAAAATTTTCGAGAAGCTGGCGAGACCAAAAAAATACGGGTCTACGCTCCAAATTCTTCCCTATCCATAACAACCCGATAACTCCCTTGTTGAGGATTCATAGTTCTGAAACATAGAACTAACTTGGATAAACTCAATTATTTTTTATCTAAAAAAGGCATTCCACCACCTTCCAAATCCCGGTGCACGTTTAGGTAATGTAACAAGTAAAATGAAGATGAGCATTAAATTTTATGTGTTAATATCAAAAGCAAAAAGATGTTTTAGATGACGGTTTTATTTCGGTTTCTTTTACTTCAGATAACCAGTTGCACAACTTTAATTGATCATGGAGAGGGTCTTGAAATCACTGAAAGAAAATGGCATTAAGTCAGTGCGATTTGAACAGACAAACAGCTACGGTATTCCTCACGGTCGATCTATCCCCGTAAAACACTTCGAGCATTCGGCTACCAATGGAGTCAACATGTCATTGTCATACATGGCATTTGATGCAGTAGGAATGCCAGCTCGTAACACCGGCTACCATGAAGAGATCCACGGTGCAGATTGCAAGGCGTTCCCTGATCTAGATACTTTCCAGATTCTACCTTGGTCTACAAAGACCGCCAGAGTCTTGATCGAAGGGGAATACAAGGGGCAGAAGGTTCCCGTTTACCCAAGGGTTGTTGCAAAACGACAAATTGAACGCTTGAAGGAGTTTGGTCTATCTATTTGGTCAGCCCATGAACACGAGTTTTTTCTCGTGAATAAAGAAACTTTGAAACCAGTGGACTCTGAGACATTCTGCTTATCAACAGTTTGCTTGTCAGCCTACGATTCTTTCATACAACAGGTCATTACCGACCTTCCAGAGGTTGGCGTCGACATCGAGTGCTACGGAGTTGAAACCGGTGTGGGCCAGGTGGAAATAACCTACCGTCCAGAGTTTGGGATTAAGGCTGCCGACACAGCCCATACCTTCAAACAGGGAATCAAGGAAATCGCACTCCAGCAAGGATACATTGCTTCTTTCATGTCTAAACCCTGGCCAAAAGAAGCTGGTTCATCGGCACACTACTGCCATTCACTCTGGGATAAAGATGGCAAAATTCCCAAGCTCCACGATGCAATAAGCCCTACTGGATTGTCAGAGATAGGGCAGAACTGGGTGGCTGGACTTCTTGCTCACGCAAGAGCTATTTCCGTGTTGATGGCTCCAACAACCAACTGCCTGAAAAGATTCAAACGTTATTCTTGGGCACCTTGGAACGCTACATGGGGTCCCGACAACCGAACTTGCGCCATACGTGTCAAGACAGAAGGTGAGAAGGGCACCTACATCGAGAATCGAATGGGAGCAAGCGCATGCAATCCATACTTAAGCATGGCCGCAACCATTGCAGCAGGATTAGACGGTATCATTAAGAAGCTTCCGCTTCCCGAAGGCATCGATGGTGCAGGGGATGCGTACGTGGATGAATATATTCCAGAAGGAACGAAGCTGTTACCTGACAACATGGAAGAAGCAGTGGAAGCTTTGTTGGAAGACGAAGTCATCACTGCAGCCCTAGGTCCAGAGTTCATCAAATGCTTTGTCGCAGCAAAGAGGCACGATATGCAGTTGGAAAAGGAGGCTAAATCCAAAGGAACCCTTGAGGAGTGGGAGAGAAAATACCTATTTTTTCTTATGTAAGCAGTAGCTGTAAAAAAAATTTCGATGATTTTGTCCTATACGCAACTGACCATCAAGAGGGCATATTAAAGGACACTCTAACAAATCGCATACACCGTAAAAAAAAGGACTGTAAAATTACAGAAATCTGATGTCAGCAGAGTCGCCAGAAATTTGCTGTAAAAATACATGCTGTATGTAATTTTAGCATACATTTCAGATCTGTAATTCAGATAACAGGTTCTTATGTAATCCGAGTACACATTAAAACCTGGTTACAGAGAGTTAGCCAGTAGACTTCCATCTGAACAACACCTCTGCTGTGCTGTCTCTGCTCTGTTTAAGAGTGTGCTGGAATTGCGTTGGAACCCGAGTCCTACGATACATCAAGGTAAAAAAATCAAACTGTAAAATTACACAAAAAACTATAAAAACCCTATTTTGCCTAAAATCACAAGTTTCTGATGTAACTCAGTTTCGCAATTACAAATGAGGTACTTTTACGGGAAAATGTAAAAATAACATCACAGCTGCTGTATTTATAATAAACAGAACAAATCTGTATTTTTTCCCCTGTAAAAATACAAATATTTTTTACAGTGTAGACATTGATTAATATTTAGACAAGCGGTACCTTTATTCACCAGACTTCCCCGCCCCCATAGAAACAAACGGTTAACGCAATAAGGCACACTCATTTCATGGACATCCTCTGTATTAAATGATAAACATAATAGAACACAGTATTCAGCGTCCCTTGTCACGGTGATGCATTTTCTTTCCTTGTATTTTCAGTGAGCACTGCCTAGTACAAACACTGCACTTTAGCCCTACCTCATTGCTTTAATTTCGTTAAAAAATGCAAAGGCGATGTCAGTCGTCTTTTGATTGACAACATATACATCTGCATTTCTGAGACATTTTGTTTTAGCTTTCTTTTTCTATCGTTGTTTTGTATGGGACGGGAGATGATGAATAAATTGAGGTCGCCTTTCTTTAGTAGTATTAGTATAACGTCGTGATCTCACCAATTCTACTTTCCAGCTGCTTTTCTTTGCTAAATGGTGACCTAACTCGACAAGCCCCGCTTTTAATAGGTTCCCCACATCTGTATATACTGTATGCGGTTATTATAACTAATGGAAAATATATACTGTACTGAGCTGTTATTATATAATTTTATGTATTACTCTTTTTCTTATGTCATTTGATTTATATGCTTATATTTTGCTTTCTCATTGTACATACATTATGTACACTGATAAGTATATTGGCCTAATGCTTCAAGCGAATACAATAAGGGAACTAGAATGCACTCACCCGTATTTTTTTTGGTCTCGCCAGCTTCTCGAAAAGTAGCTCAGCTTTTTCGCTAGACCTTCAAAATTTGTTCAATAGGGGGGGGGGGGGCACAGGGGCACTGCCACTAGTTTTCAAGTGAAAGGAATGTGAATATTTCATCAGTGGCCAAGCGCGAAACTGACTTGACAATGGTCCCTTAAAACATGGGCCGCGGAACCGGGGTGGGGGCTCTTTTTGAGTAAACGCGTTTCAAAAACCTAACAAAAAGGGTTCGAAAATTGGCATTTAAGAGTGAAATCAAATTAGCCCCCCCCCCCCCACACACACACACACACTTTCAAAAACGCTCCGCGGCCTTGCCTCATGGAAGGCGGATAAAGATAACTGTGAAAATCTGTGGAAATGAAAATAAATAAATTGAAATTGAAAATTTAAATTGAACTGTTCAGGTCTTGAAGAAGAATACTGAAAGTAGAACACTCAAGAAAATCACAAATATGGCAATTAATGTATCACTAGAAATTGGGAAGCTTACAGATGGCAATCGTATAAGTTTTATGTCAACTGCGTATATGATGATTATAAAAACAACATAAATAAAAGCTCTTCTCAGCATGTGGAATATCCGAGGATTCGCCAGAAATATAGCGATGTTTTGATGTCGTCATACGAGGGATCGATCCTGCTTAAGCAGACGACGTCCTATAATGAATGAACGTAATTGCAATGCAATTATTTATCAAATTATAAAGAGTTTGGTACATTTAAACATGACCTTATTTCACACCATTCTAAAAGGGAAAGTGAACTGATTCTGATAACTAAAACCGTTTGATTGTAAATACACAGGAGAAGGGTCAATGATCAATGAAATAAACCCCATTTTCAAATTGAAAAGCCCTGCGAAAAATAGCTGGATGGTATTCGTTCCCTCTTGAAACGCCGAACATGCCGCGGTGCAAGCAGCTGAAAATACAATGGCGTCTTATTTTGTTTACAAGTGACTGATTCCTTTATTTTTTTAACGCTGCATTTTTCATCAACATAATACCATACACGAAGTTAAGAGTGAGGCAACAGACTAACATTAAGACTGACGCTAGTCAAGTAAGAGAAATAAGTGAAGAGGAGATGACAAAACAGGCACTGAAAAATGTGTATAATGTTATGGGACATCGTCTGCTTAGACAGGACTCGCCCCTCTTGTGTCGTCACACATCTCAGCAGCGTTCAAGGAGCTTTTCAGCTGCTATATCGGGGGCTGTATTTTACCGTTTTATAATTGATAATAATCATTAATTCAAATGTTTCCAAGCTTTAAATTTGGATAACCTTGTTTAATTTATGCCATCTATGCAATAATAAGTATTAAGCCAATATTTAAAATCATCAGTGTTCTACTTGAATGAATAAAAATATTGTTACATTATAAACCAAAAGGTTACGCAGGTATGCAGGATTCTGAAAAAACAAGATGAATGCGACACGTCTCCTATATGCCTCCGCCTAAATTCAGTTGATGGCTCAAACTCTTCTAGAAATATTTGATAACGAGGCTAAAAACCAGTAATTTCATGTAATTTTATGTAAATTGACCTCTGTGACCTCTGACCTTTGACCTACTTACCCCAAAATCTAATCAGTTCATCTTTCTATGGGGATGCATACTGGTACCAAGTTTGAAGTTCTCACCTCAGTTCTTGAGATATCGCGGTAACAGTGCTAAAAACCACTAATTCCATGTAATTTCATGTAAATTGACCTCTGTGACCTCTGAACTTTGACCTACCTACCCCAAAATCTAATCCGTTCCTCTTTCTATGGGGATACATACTGGTACCAAGTTTGAAGTTCTTACCTCAAATAGTTCTTCAGAAATCGTGGTAATGGTGCTAAAAACCAAGAATTTCATGTAATTTCATGTAAATTGACCTCTGTGACCTCTGACCTTTGACCTACTTACCCCAAAATCCAATCAGTTCATTTTTCTATGGGGATACATACTGGTACCAAGTTTGAAGTTCTCACCTCAGATAGTTCTTGAGATATCGCGGTAACGGTGCTAAAAACCAAGAATTTCATGTAATTTCATGTAAATTGACCTCTGTGACCTCTGACCTTCGACCTCCTTACCCCAAAATCTAATCAGTTCCTCTTTCTATGGGGATACATACTGGTACCAAGTTTGAAGTTCTCACCTAAAACAGTTCTTGAGATATCGCGGTAACGGTGCTAAAAACCAAGAATTTCATGTAATTTCATGTAAATTGACCTCTGTGACCTCTGAACTTTGACCTACCTACCCCAAAATCTAATCAGTTCCTCTTTCTATGGGGATACATACTGGTACCAAGTTTGAAGTTCTCACCTCAGATAGTTCTTGAGATATCGCGGTAACGGTGCTAAAAACCAAGAATTTCATGTAATTTCATGTAAATTGACCTCTGTGACCTCTGACCTTCGACCTCCTTACCCCAAAATCTAATCAGTTCATCTTTCTATGGGGATACATACTGGTACCAAGTTTGAAGTTCTTACCTCAAACAGTTCTTGAGATATCGTGGTAACGGTGCTAAAAACCAAGAATTTTTATGTAATTTCATGTAAATTGACCTCTGTGACCTCTGAACTTTGACCTACCTACCCCAAAATCTAATCAGTTCCTCTTTCTATGGGGATACATACTGGTACCAAGTTTGAAGTTCTCACCTCACACAGTTCTTGAGATATCGCGGTAACGGTGCTAAAAACCAAGAATTTCATGTAATTTCATGTAAATTGACCTCTGTGACCTCTGAACTTTGACCTACCTACCCCAAAATCTAATCAGTTCCTCTTTCTATGGGGATACATACTGGTACCAAGTTTGAAGTTCTCACCTCAGATAGTTCTTGAGATATCGCGGTAACGGTGCTAAAAACCAAGAATTTCATGTAATTTCATGTAAATTGACCTCTGTGACCTCTGAACTTTGACCTACCTACCCCAAAATCTAATCAGTTTCTCTTTCTATGGGGATACATACTGGTACCAAGTTTGAAGTTCTTACCTCAAACAGTTCTTGAGATATCGTGGTAACGGTGCTAAAAACCAAGAATTTTTATGTAATTTCATGTAAATTGACCTCTGTGACCTCTGACCTTTGACCTACTTACCCCAAAATCTAATCAGTTCATCTTCGTATGGGGATACATACTAGTACCAAGTTTGAGGTTCCTACCTCAAATGATTCTTCAGATATCGCGGTAACAAGAAGTGGGACGGACGGACGCACGGACGGACGCACGGACGGACGGACAACCCGAAAACATAATGCCTCCGGCACCCACCTTCGGTGGGCGGAGGCATAAAAATCTGACACAGTGTATAATGTCTGTAGTAGTCATAAGGTATTGCACATAAATAATGTATGTTGTCAATGTTACTGTTGATAGTATTTATCATTTTAAATATTTTAATATGATTTCGTCATCCCTTACTTAATCTCTCCCTCTCTCTCTCTGTCTCTCTCTTGCTAACCAACCTATTTCCTTTCTTGCACTTTTGCTGGATACGTATTTTAAATTTGTACGATTCTTTGATGCAAAATTCCAAGTAATGCAGCGAATTAAGAAATTAATGACATTCTTGTCATCTTCAGTAATAGATACAATGAAACATATTGTCAGAAAGTTCTGTCGAATAAACTCATAAACTCCGGTGTTTCTGTTGTAGTTAATTGTATCCCCCGGCAGTATGCCGGAGGATACTTTGGATTCAGCAGCGTTTCGCTGCCGCCGCCGCCGCCGCCGCCGTCGCGTCACATTCTTGTGTGCGCTCTAGCGGTCACATTTCTCGACGAATTTCTTTCAGACTTCCTGTGGACGTGTATCTTGGTAAAATCTGGACCCCTATAGTTTCTGGTGATGCTGCCCCCAGTGTTCCGTCTTTTATAGGGTAAAAGGCCATATTTTGGGGGATAGTTTGTGTGCGCTCTAGCGGTCACATTTCTCAACGGATTTTGTTCAAATTTTGTATGAAGGTGTCTCTTGGTAAAATCTGGAACCCTATAGATTTTGGTGATGCTGCCCCCAGTGTTCCGTCTTTTATAGGGTCAAAGGTCATATTTTGATAGATGTCTTGTGTGTACTCTTGTGTGCGCTCTGGCGGTCACATTTCTCAACGGATTTCGTTCAAATTTTGCATGAAGGTGTCTCTTGGTGTAATTTAAAAACCTATAGTGTTTGGTGATGCTGCCACCAGTGTTCCGTCTTTTATAGGGTCAAAGGTCATACTTCAGGGCATGGCGTGAGTGCACTCTACAGGCCACATTTCTCAACGGATTTTGTTCAAATTTTGTATGGAGATGTATCTTGGTATAATCTACACATGTCTAATTTTTGGTGATGCTGCCCTTATTGTTCCGTCCTTTATAGGGTCAAAGCTCATTTGTCCCTTTTGTGCACTCTTACTTCTGCATTTCTTGACGGATTTCATTCAAATTTTGTATGGAGATGTATCTTGGTATAATCTACACATATTTAATTTTTGGTGATGCTGCCCTCATTGTTCCGTCCTTTATAGGGTCAAAGGTCATTTTTCCATTTCTTGCACTCTTACTTCTGCATTTCTTGACGGATTTCGTTCAAATTTTGCATGAAGGTGTCTCTTGGTACGTGTAATCTAAAAACCTATAGTTTTTGGTGATGCTGCCACCAGCGTTCCGTCTTTTATAGGGTCAAAGGTCATACTTCAGGGCATGGCGTGAGTGCACTCTGCAGGCCACATTTCTTGATGGATTTCTTTCAAATTTTGTATGGAGATGTATCTTGGTATAATCTACACATCTTTACTTTTCGGTGATGCTGCCCTCATTGTTCCGTCCTTTATTGTTCCGTCCTTTATAGGGTCAAAGGTCATTTGTTCCTCCATATTTATTCAATAGTCAATACTACAAAAAGTTTCAGATTAGTTGATGTTGTTAAAATCCATGCACCTTAGTTTTTGATCATCCTGCCACCACTGTTCTGTCTATTATAGGGTCAAAGGTCATACTTTCAAGGATGGCATGAATGCCTTTTGCAGGCCACATATCTTAATGGATTTCTTTCTAATTTTTTATGGAGTTGTATCTTGCTACAGTCTACACATCTGTACTTTTTGGTGATGCTTCCCTATTTTTCTGTCCTTTGTATCTTGGTACAGTCTACACATCTTTCCTTTTTGGTTATGGTGCCCTATTTTTCTGTCCTTTTTAGGGTCAAAGGTCATTCTTTAATTGTGATTTTTAAACTATACATGTATCTTTTATAGAGTCAATGTCCTTATTTTTGTTATTTGTTTCTCTGTATGTTTGTCTCGCTTTGTCGCAAGAAATAATTTTTAATTACTCTATTTTTCCACAAGGCTTTATTTTATGTTTTTCATTTATTTATTGCCTTCCAATATTTACACAGAAAACATGGCACTAATCATGCTTTCCACAATTTTAATGCATGTCATGCAATTTCACAAACTTTTACTGTAGAACCTCATATACATTCTACAAGTCTTCAGCTGCTTTTTAATTTGTAAAATACAGCTTCATTATTACAATACACAGTTACTTTATATTGCACTAAATGTTGAAAAATTGAGGTGTGATACGTCCTCAACGTAGTACCAGTAACATCCTGCACTTACTTTAAAATGGAAAGGAATTGCCTTTCCATTCAAATCAATTGACTACTACATGTATGCCTCTAACTATTTCTTACGCATATTCACTGTATTTGTAAATTTCAACTACAAATCTTGCTATACATGTCATATATATATGCAAGATAATTTCCTCCTCTTCAATCATAAAAAACAGCAATGAGCACAAAACAAATTTTACTGTGCATATCATATATGGATTCACATGTGTATGTTATACTACATTGGGACTGTTGAAGTGCATTATCTTGCTAATGTACCCTCTTTGCGATGCCACATGCACAGTAGTACATGTGCTAGCTATTGTAGGGTGCATATCTTCCATGCATATCTTCAACAAGTACTTTAGGCTTTCAACAAGTACTTTACCCTCTAAAAAAGAGTTACATTCAGTTTCATCCTAATTTCTTCAAGATCCGGGTAATGTAGTATTGATATTTTGTCGTATAACTGATGTCAAACAGTAAGCAAAAAAACCTGCTGGAAAGTAAATTCCAGCAGGAGCAAGCGGACTTCTTCCCCAGCCCTAGCGGCCTAGCTTTTCTTGATCGGTACTAGTAGTAGTGTGGCGCATTCATTCCATGCAAGCTTTGAAGTTTGAAAAGTTCTTCATGACCAAGCATTTATTATTCTTATTTCTTAAAACTCTTTAGCTTCATTTTTCCCCTTTATCTGTGATTGACTGCACATGGTAAAGATATTTTTGTTTTTAAATATCATGAAATTAAAAACAAAAGAAAAGCATTTAGATCTATCCATATCCAAATTCCATGCAAGTTTGACTTTGTGACTACAGTGGACTGCCACTTTTCCGACTTTTGTTCGTAGAGAGCGCGCAACTATGATGAAATTGTGTGCCTTGTCTATGGCAAACCTCGCTGCGAACCAGCTCTGCGGAAAGCCCCACATTCTCGATGGGGCAATGCCAGGTGTGCTTCATGTGCTACCTAGCTCAGTGCTAGCGAGCTGCGTTTCATGTAACTCAGCTCCAGGTTCAAATACTTAAAGTCATCGTCGCCGCCAGTATGGCTAGATTTATCGCTTCAGTTTGACAGGTAAGAAGAAAATTTGTACTTACACTTCATGAAAATTACTGTCCCTATGTAGCAGGCCACATTTGTTAACTCATTTCTTTCAGATTTTGTATGTAGGTCCATTATAGATTACACCTCTACAGTTTTTGGTGATGCTGCCTCTAGTGTTCCGTCTTTCATAGGATCAAAGGTCATATTTTAGTGGATGGCTTATGTGCGCTCTGAGGTCATATTTCTTCCGAATTTTCTATAAAAATGCATTATACTCTAATCTGCACAAATCGTTTTGGTAATACTGCTCCTAATGTTGACAATATTCCGGGCCACTGGCGGCAATTTCTACACCATCCTTTTGTTTGAGGGAGGGGATGGGGGAGGGTCTTTGTCCCTCCTTCAAATCGCTGCCAGTGCCGGGGGATACAAAGTCATTTCGCATTGCGCGGCACCAGCAATGCACATTTCTAGTTTTTGTGATTTTTCTCGTATACACTTGCATTTGATGTACATACATACATACATAGCATTTATATTGCGCTTAATACAATGTTTGTAAGCGCCGAAGTAGTATTATAATTACCCTGGCTTTAGCCCAGCTGCCCTAGCAGGCGCTGAAGGCATTCAAGGAATAAATTCATACCAGGTACCCATTTACTACACCTGGGTGGAGAGTGGCACATGTAGATTAATGTCTTGCCAAAGGGCATGAGTGCCGCACCGGGGATCGAGCCGCGAACCATGAGGGGGGTATGATTTCCCCGAAGGGCCAGGTATATATATATATATATATAATATATGTGTGTGTGTGTGTGGGTGTGGGTGTACCAACAGAGGTATACTTGTGTGACTAATTGGACAGTCAAACACAATAGATGCCTTTAATTCGTCAGGCTTGTGTGGCTTTTTTTGCTGCTTGTGTGGCTATTTGAACAATAGAGAGAACAAAGGGAAAGACAAACAAGTATACCTGCGTGAGTAGGTGTGGGTCTGTTTAGCAGTATGTCCGAGTACATTTTCGGACAGAGAACAAAAAAAAAATCATGACAACAATGGTCCTCGGAAGCCGGACAATAGTCCTCGAACGTCGAACAATGAATTTGTGCTTTATTCCGTCGACTGTCCGAGGACGAGGAACAATAGAGGAACAATACCTGTCCTCGGAAGTAAAGCCATGTAGAGCTCTGTGTGTGAGGGTGTGTGTGTGTGTGTGTGGGGTGTGTGAGGGTGTGTAAACATGTATATTGTTTTTCTCTTTACATATCCAAGATACAACTGTAGCATCATGCTGTGCAATTTTGTAGTATGATTTGAATATTGAGCGAGCAAACAATAGCAATTACATTGTGATTGCAAAATTTCACAATGAAAATTGATTTAATAAGTTATACTTTTAATACGAGGGAGCGTAGCGAGCAAGCATTTGGGAATACTGGCTCTATGTCACTTTGGATTTGGGGCACATGTTATGGAAAAAAGAAAAGGTGAGGGATGAGGTGTAATTATCAAAATGGGCACTTAAAATAATATGGAACTGGGACTTACTCGAAAGAAAAATGGGGGTACTTATATGAAGTTAATGGGAAAAGAAGGGGCACATGCAACGCCCGGGGCGGTGCTTCTGACCAGACCTACATGTTATGATTTCATAATGATTTCATGTTGTTATTTCATAATTGTTCTATGTATGATGACACAGGTCATCATCATCCTCAATAAATAATGGGTGTGATGTATTCCCTCTTTCTCCACCACATTCGATTCCACCACATTTCCGCCACATTTCATTTCAGTTTTGCAGAAAGGCATTATAAAGGAAAGTTACCTACCGAACCCTCTAAATACAGAATAATTACATGTACTTTTAATCTAAATAATTTTTCTGCAATGTGGCTTCGAAAAAAAAAATCACCTCTAAATATATTTTGGGACGGTAACACATGCAGGCCAATACCCCCCCCCCCCCCTCCCCACTTCATTAAAAAAAATATATACCTCCATATCACTCCCAGATCAACACCCATGTTGTATAATTTGAAGTAGATGGTTTTCACTTTCTAGTGGTGTAAAAATATATCGGGAAAAATCAGAAGCCACGACAGCATTGTAGATAATATTATTTTATAGAAATGTATATTTTCCACCACTTTTTTTTTTTTTTTTTTTTTTTTTTTTTTTTGGGGGGGGGGGGGTGAAACCTGGGGGGATGTACACACCATCCCCCACCCGAAAAGTTGGGGGATGCATACCCCCCCCCCCCCGCTATCTACCCCCCTGAGTTGTACCAATACTTGCCAAATTTATCCAGTGATCTATGACAATAAATTACACTTTATTTGTCTATGGTGAATAATAATTAAAAAAAAAACATTTGTTTTGCTCTTTTATTATTTCTTTTCCCTTGTTGAGTAATTTATTCTGGGTTTTTTTTTTCAAAACACAACACACACACACGCACACCTACCCACAAGCACCCCGCGTCCTTATAATTTTTAGATATTTTTTTTGCAAAGGCTCCAAAATAGATTTTTAAAAATATTACCCCACTTTGACCAAAGGAAGATTGAATTCACTGTTTAAAACAAATTTTGTTGACCCCCCCCCCCCCCCAGCTACAATCAGAACAGTTTCGGATGATAAGAGTATATCAAGCATTCACACAAATATCTCCTGTCTATGTTTTTTTACATTATGAGAAAAAATGAAATGTTGAAAAGACGAGAGTGAGAGGGGGAATAAAGAGAAGAATATAGAAGTGAGAGAAAGAGAGAGAGAGAGAGAGAGAGGGAGATAGAGAGGGGGGGGGGGGGAGGGTGATACTCTGTGAATATATGTAGAAATTTGTCCAACAAGAGAATAATTACTCCAAAGTAGGCAAATATTACCCAAGTTGGGTAAAGTATTTCTCAAAGTTGGTTGGACACTGTGTAAAGCGGACATTAAAATTGAGTGTTTTGGAAACAATTTAGAACATAACATATTCTGGAGTGTTTAAATCTAACCGTTCATTAATGACATGTAGATCAATTTGGACTATTCAGTGACAATTTAAAAGCAGAAAAATTAGAACCTGGTTCAGGGGCGAAGAGGATGGGGGGGGGGGGTTCTCGACATAGCTACTCCTTATTTTTTTCTCAACTTGGAAAGAGCGGTTGCGACCCCTTTCAGAGAGGAAAAAGAATATGGGGAATACCAAGAAGGACCGACCTACTCCAACAACCCTCCCCGCTCCCCTTGCATTTTTCTCGTGAAAAAACCGGCGACACCCTACCGCCTGCCCCCGTATTTGACCAATAATACACCACTGCTTACAACACCAATGCTCACTGGTGTAGACAGCGGGGCACCGGGGGCCATGCCCCCCACCCTATTCAGCCATTAAAAAAAGCGAGAGCGAAAAAGCGGGGGAAATGAGAGAAAAGGGCCTGAAAAGGCGCTCCAAGCCGTTATCTGGCTCTCAAAATGTGCTAAAACATCAAAGTTTTCGCGCTTCGCGACCGAAGGGGGAAATAACTCTCCTCTCCCTGCACACCTGTTACCATGGGTGTCGATCCCGGGGGATAGTAGCCTTTTGACAAGGCCCTCGTGACTTGGCTATTTTTCTCGGCAAGTAAGCTAGTAGTGGCTGCATAACAAGACTAGCCGCCCAGCCCGGTGAATGCGCGATCGAGCGACGTGAGTCGCGAGGGCCTTTTGGAACCTGGCCTGTATTTCTTATGCTATCCTTTGTTCCTAGCGAGGATCTGCTACCTTATAGGTAGGAGCCAATCAGCGAACGTATGACGTCATGACGTCAGCATAAATTTGGTATGCAAATTCGCCTTCATGTCGAGCTATGGAAAGCAAGCCCCGCAGATACCGTTGTGATTGGTCGATAATCCTCGGTAGGCGCGTTAGCATACGAATGTCAACTCGAGAATAATTCATATCGGACGATGGAAACCCAGGTTCCAAAAGGCCTCGCGACTAAAGCACAGCATGACGAGGAAAATAGCCAAGTCACGAGGCCTTGTCAAAAGGCTAGGGGGATAGGGGTATATATAAAAAAAAATTGAGGTTGGGGATGACCTATATTATCACCCCCCCCCCCCGTATTTTTGGATAAAATAAATAAGAATTATGATACATTAACTTAAAACTAATAATCATCCAAATTCATGATGTTCAATTTAGAAATACCATCACAATCTTTAGTGATTAGAAGTAAGGAAATATGAAATGCCATAATTTCCATACAGACAGATTTAAAAAAAAATTCTCTCATGTAGGAGGGGCGATAACAAGCCGTTATCTTTCTCTCAAATTTGCTAAAACGTCAGAGCTTTCGCAATTCGCGCGGGGAGGGGGAAACTCCCCACTCCCTGCACCAACCCCTGTCATATACAGTGCAATATTGCGTCCAAAATAACTATAAAGCAGCCAGGGCGTCGAACTAACTTTCCGCCTCAAAAAAATAATTGCTACGAGCCGTTTGTCTTTCTCTTAAACTTGCTAAAACGTCAGAGCTTTCGCGCTTCGCACTGGAAGGGGGAAACTCCCCCTCCCTGCACCAACCCCTGTCACATACAGTGCAGTATTGCGTCCAAAATAACTGTAAAGCAGTCAGGGCGTCGAACTATAACTTTCCGCCTAAAAAATGTTTGCTACGAGCCGTTTATCTTTCACTCATATTTGCTAAAAACGTCAGAGCTTTTGCGCTTTGCGCGGGAAGGGGGAAATTAGCCCTTCCTGCACCCACCCCTGTTACATGTAGTGCAGTATTGCGTCCCAAAAACTAAATAGCAGCCAGGGCGTCGAGCTAACTTTCCGCCTCAAAAAATAAGTGCTACGAGCCGTTTATCTTTCTCTTAAATTTGCTAAAACGTCAGAGCTTTCGCGCTTCGCGCTGGAAGGGGGAAAATACCCCTCCCTGCACCCACCCCTGTTACATTCAGTGCAGTATTGCGTCCGAAATAACCGAAAAGCAGTCAGGGCGTCGAACTAACTTTCCGCCTCAAAAATTTAATTGCTACGAGCCGTTTATCTTTCTCTTAAATTTGTTTTAAAAAAAAAACGTCAGAGCTTTCGCGCTTCGCGCGGGAGGTGGAAACTCCTCCTCCCTGCACCCACCCCTGGGGAGCACGCTTTGCGTGATCATCACCAATTTGGCACTCTTCGCGTGCCCCACAACCGCCCCCCCCCCCAAAAAAAAAAAAAAAAAAAAAAAAAAAATGAAATCCTGGCTATGCGTTGGATCCTTCTCGTCTGCCCCCCCCCCCCCTTATTGAAAAATCCTATGTACGCCTGTGTCAATGCTGAATCTAAAAAAACGTGCTTATTGATTTGGAAATTAAATTATAATGGCAGGTCACGAGTGCCTCTTGCATTGAATATTGGCAAACAACATATCAAGTCCGAAGGTCGATTTCATATTCCAAAGCATAGGTACTTTGGCCAAGTTCGAGTCAAAAGCACACTACTTAATACATTCAGAATTCTTCGGATATGAAGGTGCACAGTGTGTGGGCCTATGTAAGTGGGCGTTGACCGACTTTACCTCTTCGCTGTTCGTTTATCCAGACTCTTTAATCTCCTCTAAAGTCATTGGTAAGTATTTCATTCCTACAATAGAGAAGACCTATAAATAGCAGAGGTGAGACACTATGTACAGTAGGCCTATATAGTATAGAGTTCAATTTACAGATGATTTCCTTTTTCGGCCATTTTATCAGAGGCAAGCGGAGATTGTATAGTCTGCAAGCACAGACCCTAATCTGACACTTTATCAGAAAAATCATTGTGTCTTGAGAGAAGCCTAAACCAGCTACCGACTGGGCGTTGTGGCGTGCGCCTTGTAATCCAGCTAATGGTGGAAGTTATAAACTGATTCAGCGGACCCAGGTTCGAGAGTAAAGGTCGGTCCCTGGACGTAAATAATCATATCTGATTGATACACGTCTGTGGTCCTGTGTCCTCAGGAGCAGCTACAATACATGGCCTATGGTAGTCTTACAGAGCAGACTCTCTTTTACGACTGACCAGGGTTTGTGCCTGCAACCAGAGATTGTATGCCATTGCAAAATTGTGTTGCAAGTGGTATATTGGTACAAAAATGTGACTTTTCTTTTTGAATTACCGTGTACCATTCAGAGATTAAATATCTATAATTTTAATTAAATGTAAAACGATAAGAATAAAAAGACGGGAGGGGGCGGTAGGGGCTGCACCCCCGAAAATTGAGAAAATACCAATATTCGGACGGGAAGGGGCTGTGTAATTCTATATGTATTGTATTTTGATGACGAAATGGCATTTTACTATAATAATTTGTTCCTTTATTTTGATCCGCTCGCAAAAAGTAGACCCTGGAAAGTTGATATTTGGGCATGAGGTATCAGTCCCCCTATCGAAAATGTGCCCATATTGGTAAAACCAAAACGTATGATTTTATTTTGCACATGTATGACGAAATATCCTTCAAATGCCTGGGACAGCGGCGGGGATCCCGAGGGAGGTGGGGGGGGGGGGGGACACGTCCGCCGGGAATTTTGAAGAGCAAAGGCTGCAGCACCGTATTCAGGCCCTCGAGTGCTCTAAAATGCAAACTTTCACTATTCAAATTGGTCGCTACGCTCACTCGTATACTAGTACTCTAAATTGTACTATATTTCTTGATCTAAAACAGTAGACAAACAGGGGACGGGGGGGGGGGGGGGGTGGCAAATATTCAAGGAAACTTAGAAATACCCAATATTCTGTGTAAATGGTGATTTAACTCTTGGATTTGCCTGTGTGATCAAAAGTACTCCCCAAACTCTGTTTAAAACTTTCTCCCTAGGACGCTATCCGACCTTGCAAAACAATAAATATAATATTCTTACTGAGTTATTCGCGAAAAATGAAAAGCTTTTATACTGCAAAATGCAATCGGGGGGGGGGGGGGGCTTGGCGTTTGCCCCCCCCCCCCCCCCCCCGCACCAACCCCTGTCCATACAGTGCAGTATTGCGTCCGGATAACTGAAAAGCAGTCAGGGCGTCGAAATATAACTTTCCGCCTAAAAAAAAATTGTTTGCTACGAACCGTTTATCTTTCTCTTAAATTTGCTAAAACGTCAGAGCTTTCGCACTTCGCGCAGGAAGGGGAAAACTCCCGCTCCCTGCACCAAGCCCTGTCCATACAGTGCAGTATTGCGTCCAAATAACTGAAAAGCAGTCAGGGCGTCGAAATATAACTTTCCGCCTAAAAAAAATTGTTTGCTACGAACCGTTTATCTTTCTCTTAAATTTGCTAAAACGTCAGACCTTTCGCACTTCGCGCAGGAAGGGGAAAACTCCCGCTCCCTGCTCCCACCCCTGTCACATACAGTGCAGTATTGCGTCCAAAATAACTGAAAAGCAGCAAGAGCCTCGAACTAACTTTCCGCCTAATATAATCTTTCTCTCAAATTTGCTAAAACGTCAGAGCTTCCGCGCTTCGCACGGGAAGGGGTAACTCCCCCCCCCCTCCCTGCACCCACCCCTATACATATATATATTGCAGTATTGCGTCCAAATAACTGTAAAGCAGCCACGGCGTCGAACTAACTTTCCGCCTTAAAAAAAAAGTGTTATGAGCCTTTCTCTCCATTTTGCTGTAAAACATAAGAGCTTTCGCGCTTCGCACGGGAGGGGGAAAAGTTCCTCCTCCCTGCACCCACCCCCTGGGTGCACGCTTTGCGTGCTCATCACCAATTTCGCACTCTTCGTGTGTTGGCTTTTCTTGAGTATACTTCAATTGCAATTAGCAATTATGTTATACTCGCTTGAGAACTCTTTCGTGTTTTTTTGTTGTTGTTTTTTTCTCGCTTCATGGAAATTCTCAACAAAGATTGTTTTTGTTTTGTTTTATACATGCATTACAATAATGTTCAATCTCGGGGGTCCACAGTTTACAAGCTTTGCTTCTCAAGTGGACTCCTCCATTTCCAATGTTTACTTTGTTCCGTGAAAATGTACCTTCAATGCCTTATTCAATGTCATTGATTTTATAGTCACATAAGATTTTATTCCTTTGAATTGTACATGGATATTATAATTGTCTTAATTACTGAATTTTGATTTGTATTGATTTGTATTGTTGCTGGAAATGGACATAAACTAAACTGAAACTGAAACAACCGCTCCCCTAAAATGAAATCCTGGCTATGCGGTTGGATTCTTCACGTCTGCCCACCCCAATGAAAAATACTGCCTACACCTGTGTGTAGGACTTTACCTGTTTTAAAGGTAGAAATATGAATATGTGGGCCTAACTTTTGTTAATATTTAATGTTATCCCATAGGCGAGTGCAGGCCTCATTGTTTCCCAGTTGCAGATTCAAGGCAAGTACGGCACGCTCCAAATTCTTCCCTAACCATAACAACCCCAATAACTCCCTAGTTGAGGATTCATAGTTCTGAAACTTAAAACTAACTTGGATAAACTCAATTACTTTTTATCTAAAAAGGCATTCCACCACTTTTCCCCATTCCCCGTGCAAGTTTAGGTAATGTAACAAGTAAAATGAAGATGAGCATTAATTTATTATGTGTTAATATCAAAGTTAGATGAACTGAACTGGGGATAAAGATGTTTGAGATGACGGTTTTATTTCGGTTTCTTTTACTTCAGATAACCAGTTGCACAACTTTAAATTGACCATGGAGAGGGTCTTGAAATCACTGAAAGAAAATGGCATTAAGTCAGTGCGATTTGAACAGACAAACAGCTACGGTATTCCTCACGGTCGAGCTATCCCCGTGAAACACTTCGAGCATTCGGCTACCAATGGAGTCAACATGTCATTGTCATACATGGCATTTGATGCGGTAGGAATGGCAGCTCGTAACACCGGCTACGCTGAAGAAATCCATTCTGCAGATTGCAAGGCGTTCCCTGATCTAGATACTTTCCAGATTCTACCTTGGTCTACAAAGACCGCCAGAGTCTTGATCGAAGGGGAATACAAGGGGCAGAAGGTTCCCGTTTACCCAAGGGTTGTTGCAAAACGACAAATTGAACGCTTGAAGGAGTTTGGTCTATCTATTTGGTCAGCCCATGAACACGAGTTTTTTCTCGTGAATAAAGAAACTTTGAAACCAGTGGACTCTGAGACATTCTGCTTATCAACAGTTTGCTTGTCAGCCTACGATTCTTTCATACAACAGGTCATTACCGACCTTCCAGAGGTTGGCGTCGACATCGAATGCTACGGAGTTGAAACCGGTGTGGGCCAGGTGGAAATAACCTACCGTCCAGAGTTTGGGATTAAGGCTGCCGACACAGCCCATACCTTCAAACAGGGAATCAAGGAAATCGCACTCCAGCAAGGATACATTGCTTCTTTCATGTCTAAACCCTGGCCAAAGGAAGCTGGTTCATCGGCACACTACTGCCATTCACTCTGGGATACAGATGGCAAAATTCCCAAGCTCCACGACGCATCAAGCCCTACTGGATTGTCAGAGATAGGGCAGAACTGGGTGGCTGGACTTCTTGCTCACGCAAGAGCTATTGCCGTGTTGATGGCTCCAACAACCAACTGCCTGAAAAGATTCAAACGTTATTCTTGGGCACCTTGGAACGCTACATGGGGTCCCGACAACCGAACTTGCGCCATACGTGTCAAGACAGAAGGTGAGAAGGGCACCTACATCGAGAATCGAATGGGAGCAAGTGCATGCAATCCATACTTAAGCATGGCCGCAACCATTGCAGCAGGATTAGACGGTATCATCAAGAAGCTTCCGCTTCCCGAAGGCATCGATGGTGCAGGGGATGCGTACGTGGATGAATATATTCCAGAAGGAACGAAGCTGTTACCTGACAACATGGAAGAAGCAGTGGAAGCTTTGTTGGAAGACGAAGTCATCACTGCAGCCCTAGGTCCAGAGTTCATCAAATGCTTTGTCGCAGCAAAGAGGCACGATATGCAGTTGGAAAAGGAGGCTAAATCCAAAGGAACCCTTGAGGAGTGGGAGAGAAAATACCATTTTTTCTTATGTAAGCAGTAGCTGTAAAAAAATTTCGATGATTTTGTCCTATACGCAACTGACCATCAAGAGGGCATATTAAAGGACACTCTAACAAATCGCATACACCTTAAAAAAAGGACTGTAAAATTACAGAAATCTGATGTCAGCAGAGTCGCCAGAAATTTGCTGTAAAAATACATGCTGTATGTAATTTTAGCATACATTTCAGATCTGTAATTCAGATAACAGGTTGTTATGCAATCCGATTACACATTAAAACCTGGTTACAGAGAGTTAGCCAGTAGACTTCCATCTGAACAACACCTCTGCTGTGCTGTCTCTGCTCTGTTTAAGAGTGTGCTGGAATTGCGTTGGAACCCGAGTCCTACGATACATTAAAGGGAGTGGCAAGTCGTAATCCATGGGCGATGCAAAGGCGATGTCAGTCGTCTTTTGATTGACAACATATGATATACACTCAACCAAAAAAGTAAGTTCCCCCCTAGCATTTTTGGATATATCTCAAAAAGTATTTTACCAATTTTCATAATTCAAACGGGAATGGATAGGAAATTGTATTACTCATAACATGAATGGCAAATCATTGCCATCAGATATCATTATTGGTGTGAAAAAATGCATTTTATGTCAAAATGCATGGGAAAAAAGTTGCACTTAAGGTTATATGAAGCATATTGTGTACATTTCCTATGCAAGTTAGCAAATGACCTTTTTAAATTGTTATGCAATTCTCAGGAATTTCTTCAGGTACAATATGCTTCCCTATTAAACTGTATGCTCATGAAAAGAAAAAGAGAAAGAGTTTATGCAATAAACCATGCTTAAAAGTTCAGAATCATGAGTGATTGTTTGATTATTTGTGTAAAAGTCAATGCAAATCACTAAAGTGCAACTTTTTTTCCATGCATTTTGACATAAAATGCATTTTTTCACACCAATAATGATTATCTGGTGGCAATGATATGCCATTCATGTTATGAGTAATAAAATGCCCTATCCATTCCCGTTTGAATTATGATAATCGGTAAAATACTTTTTGAGATATATCCAAAAATGCTAGGGGGAACTTACTTTTTTGGTTGAGTGTATATCTGCATTTCTGAGACATTTTGTTTTAACTTTCTTTTTCTATCGTTGTTTTGTAAGGGACGGGAGATGGTGAATAAATTGAGGTCGCCTTTCTTTAGTAGTATTAGTATAACGTCTTGATCTCACCAATTCTACTTTCCAGCTGCTTTTCTTTGCTAAATGGGGACGTAACTCGACAAGCCCCGCTTTTAATAGGTTCCCCCACATCTGTATATACTGTATACGGTTATTATAACTAATGGAAAATATATACTGTACTGAGCTGTTATTATATAATTTTATGTATTACTCTTTTTCTTATGTCATTTGATTTATATGCTTATATTTTGCTTTCTCATTGTACATACATTATGTACACTGAACGTGGAAAAAAAATTAAATCAAATCAAAACGTGTCCCCCAGAACAAGTGATAAGTATATTGGCCTAACGCTTCAAACGAATACAATAAGGGAACTAGATTGCACTCAGATGTTTGGGTTAATCATTACTTGGAGAGCGTTTAATTTCAATTACCTTAATTCGTGCTGAATGATGAAAGCTCCTTTGTTAGGATATTATTTTCAGCTCTTCATCTTTGAAGTCCAAAGTTCTATGAGATTACAGTTAGACTCATTGATATCCGAAACTTCATAGTTTTGATAATAAAACATGAGCTGTATTTTTTTAGTGCATGCTATGTACCAAGTTTTATTTACACTATTGTGTATTGATTCTGATATGGATATAGTCATACCATTCCTATTAGTTTAGTATTATTTTTCATATTGCAGAAAGAATTTTTTCCGATTCATTAGGATTTGAAAGAAATATCAGGTAGAACTCAGTACGTCCTAATATTCCAAATATACAAATATATTCAAATATAGTTTTATGGTCAAAAGAAGTTTAATAATTGTAATTTTATTTACAAAGCGCCTTTTCACTTAGAATGCAAGACAATTTTCCCGAGTCTATGCATGTATAGAAATACTATAGCTGTAGCGATGAAATTTAAGTTCATAATTTTGTCAGTGTTTTGTCCAATGCTATCATGTTTCAATACTTTTCTCTTCAATACTATAATACTTTTATACCGAGATTAATAATCAATAGTATACTATTCTATTATATTCAATGCTCAATCATACATGTATTTCGTTTCGCTGCTTGAATAATAGTATTGTTAGATCGTTTGAATAAAATAATAAAGGCTCCTTTTAACCGAATCATTTTTTTGTGAATGGGTTTTCTCTTTGAAATGTTGCCAAGGTCTTGATCAGTATCATTTTAACCCCAGAACTGGCTCGACCACCGCCTTATGATACTTTTACATCTGTTTTCATTTGGGATCGGGGTTTTTTTCTCCATATTTCACAAAACGTAACAAAAATATCATTTCACAAACAGTAACATTTGTCATAATGTGCAATGTCAATTACAGTTGTGAGGGCTCATCCCACATCTCGTATACAGGATGGGTAAAATATGAACCCAAGTAAAAAGTGGGCCTATATCCATGATATCAGGGCCCGTGGAAGTTTTTTTTTTTTTTTGTAAGTCATAATTTTCGTTTCGCTTAACAATTTCGAAGACATATCAACGAAACAAAACAGGCTAAAAGCATTAAAATATTTACATTCTTGGCATTTGACTTTTTTCATGATACAAATTAAATAATTCATCAAAACTTAATACAACAATTTCTTTTCGTTTAGAAAGACTAAAAATGCAAAATCACCAAATTGTGTATCACCTTTACATTAAATCGTCTTCTATCAGGGTCCCGTTTCATAGAACTTGTTATCATAAACAACTGCCCCATTTCTGTGGCAAATTTGCTCTCGGCCAATCAGATTCAAGGATTTCAGTAGCTTATAACAATTATTGTAACTTGTTATTGATAACAAGTTTTATGAAACGGGGTCCAGATGAAATAGCACATCTTACTCAGTTTTGAGCATTTTGTCAGATTTCCCGGGATGGTCTGACGGTAGCACTTCGTGCTGCTATAGCGCGTCCCTGGGGAAATTACATAAATCAGAACACTGCAACTCCGTGCATACATGTCGATATTTGTCGAAATATTACGTTCCATTTTCGAAGCTCATTCTCCATCTAATAACACACCACCTGTCAGCTTCCCGGCATGTTCGGTGAAACAACGTAGATGTAGGCATATTGGGTACGGCAAGGATCGATAAATGCTCGCGTTTTTCAGCATCCCTCGGTATCGCTGGGGTGATGGCCTATGTGTCTCTAGATTTTCCCCTCCAAGCTCAGCTGATCCAATGTCATGAATTGTCAATGTTCACGGAGAGTATAGGAGGAGACTGGTAGCTAGTATGGGCAAGTGCGAGGAGATGGATGCTGCTAAAAGTTAAACGTATGATGAATATAATTATATCAAGTTAGTGACAATATAGGATCCGAGATTGTCATCTTCTATGTGGCCCGGAAGATCATTCAGCCTCATTCCTGTTCATTTGACATGTTTTAATAGGCGGGGGGGGGGGGGGGGGGTGATCGACAGCGCTTGGTTAGCTACTTGCGCTGGGTGCCATGTCTGTTCAAACACTTTCGTACCAATGCTTTCCACCTACTCAAAATAATGTACATTATCTACCATATCCATCACAAGCTCTTCTCTTATGAAGATATTTTTAAAATAGCCCATATAGCTCATGCATTATATTTATAAATTATACAGTGTTTGTCTCCAAGCGGCTTCGTAAGCACATTGATTGCCCCCGAAGCTAAAAGCTCGTAACAATACACCAGTAGTCTCACTATACATGTATTGGTTTCTTTACTTGTCTTTCCCACTAACTCTTAGTAGAAAACTACGTAAAGAAAATCTTCCCAAAGAAAGAGAGGGAGAGAGAGAGGGGGACGGGGGAGTCTGCGTTTATTCGGTAATAAGAGAGTATTGTTGTTAATAAATTTAGTCATTTTGGTATTGCAAAATATCCTATGAAAATCTAAACACTTCACAAACATTAACCATAAAATAACGCTTTGAAAATTGACGTTATCCGTGATCCGAGATGCATAATATTCTGAATATAATTTTATCGATGTTATAATCAGGTATCAAATACTCGAGTCCCAAGTCGAGACGAGCCAGCATGGATTTGAGTCCTAAGTCTACGAGGGGTTAAATGGGTCGAGTCCCTGAGTCGAATCACACAATTATTTATTCTAAAATAATATAAACACATAATTATTACTACAATTACTATTACAATTACTACCATGAAAACATGATTTTAGGAGTTCAGGTGAAGTTGATTAAAGTAGCTATCCAAAGAAAATCACAAATATGGCAATTAATGTATCACTAGAAACTGGGAAGCTTATACAGATGGCAATCGTATAAGTTTTATGTCAACTGCGTATCTGATGATTATAAAAGCAACATAAATAAAAGCTCTTCTCAGCATCTGGAATATCCGAGGATTCGCCAGAAATATAGCGATGTTTTGATGTCGTCACACTAGGGACCAATCCTGCATAAGCAGACGACGTCCTATAATGAATGAACGTAATTGCAATGCAATTATTTATCAAATTATAAAGAGTTTTGTATATTTAAACATGACCTTATTTCACACCATTCTAAAAGGGAAAGTGAAACTGATTCTGATAACTAAAACCGTTTGATTGTAAATACACAGGAGAAGGGTCAATGATCAATGAAATAAACCCCACTTTCAAATTGAAAAGCCTTCCGAATAATAGCACGGATGGTATTCGTTCCCTCTTGAAACGCCGAACATACCCCGGTGCAAGCAGCTGAAAATACAATGGCGTCTTATTTTGTTTACAAGTGACTGATTCCTTAATTTTTTTAACGCTGCATTTTTCATCAAAATAATACCATACACGAAGTTAAGAGTGAGGCAACAGACTAACATTAAGACTGACGCTAGTCAAGTAAGAGAAATAAGTGAAGAGGAGATGACAAAACAGGAACTGAAAAATGTGTAAGATGTTATGGGACATCGTCTGCTTAGAAAGGACTGGTTCATGGTGTGTCGTCACACGTCTCAGCAGCGTTCGAGGAGCTCTTCAGCTGCTATATCGGGGGCTGTATTTTGCCGTTTTATAATTGATAATAATCATTACTTCAAATGTTTCCAAGCGTTGAATTTGGATAACCTTGTTTAATTTATGCCATCTATGCAATAATAAGTATTAAGCCAATATTTATTTTGATGGAATTTTCTTGTAATGTGATCTTTAACGACCCGAGTATGTGTGTGTTACTTACCAGATGGACATTACCTCTATGTTAAATGATATGAGTTGATGTAATGATTCTAGCATCAACCAGGCGACTGTGCTGTATATTATGTTAAACGATTGAAATTTACTGCCGTCTGATTCTCTCAAAGTATAGTTTCAGTACTAGAACCCACGTTCATCTTTCAGATGTTTGCCACAGTTTGCATGAGGGAGTTCACGTCAATGGGCATGATAATGTTGTCTGTTTGGAGCCAGAAGGACGTTAACTCATATACTTTATAATACAGAGTTAAAGGAGAATTAATCTCAAAAAATAAAGACGATAGTGTTGAAAGGTGTTATTTATTCCTACTTGTTAGACTATATGGCTTCGCGTCAAAATATACGAGATCGATACGAATCAAGATTTTCTGAGCAAAATTTATCATCTGCTAGCAATATGTATCGTCTGCTAGCAGTACATGGGGGCTGCCATTTTTTTAATGTGTACATGAAGATTTTCTTAATCGAAATGCCCAATTGCCTTTTTCAAAATTAAAAACCCGTTTGAGATTAAAAATATAGAATAGATAAGTCAATTTATTTTTAAACTGAAGATTTCCTTATATATTTCTGTTGAAAATCGATATTCGCTTATTAGAAATCTATTTTCTCGATACTGTGACATATGGGACGGAGCAAATTAATTCAAATTTATGGATGCTTCTTCCCTGAGCATCTATAGCGGCAAACTATGCATTCACCTGCTTTCGGATAATGGACTTGAAAGGTCAGAATGCATGCTGCATATATTATGTTCTGCTCTGTTTGGCAAACCCAAGAAAATAGATTTTTGTTAAGCAAAACCAGACAATTTAAAAATATCATTATTAAGATTTAATTTTTATAATACATGTAAACACCCACTTTATATTTTTCGTCACATATGGGATTTTAGGTAATGAAGAAAAGCAATTTAGGTCTTGGATTCAAAATATCTTCTTGACTGGAACATTTCTCAATGGTTCATGTACAACTCCAAATCAGCAAGAAAATGGCAGCCCCCATGGAATGAGTAGGAGACGATACCGGGTGTTGGAATATCTTTATTTATACCATTTTCTGATATCTTAATAGAAAATGTTTTAGGCCAATAAGTAGGAATATATTACACCTTCCAATATCAGTAAATTTGTAATTAGGGATTGATTCTCCTTTAACGCTCTTCTACATGGCTCTCAACAGCTTTCTCTTCTGAAGATCTCGTTTCACCGCCATGCACCTTTTCAACCAGGCTAAGGCATGTAAGGAGAATAGAAGACGTGAAAGAAATGCGAGAATAACGTTGCGTAGCTCAATCAAAGTTCCCCAGAGCTGTCCTCCCTTTTTGAAATTTTTGCAAAGGCCGAAAAAAATGTCTCCGCCGGGAATCGAACCCGGGTCGTTGGCTTTGAACGCCAATGCCTTAACCACTAGACCACGGAGACGGGTTAGTGGTTTCGGCGACACCAGATTCAATTGACCGACAGATTGACAAATCCTCAACCTTATTAATTAATTCCCCTTGTCGGGGGGCAGATGAGTTTTTGAACAAGACAAGCCGCTAGTGCCTTAGCTGGATCCAAGCGAATGCTATACATGTATACATTAGAATAAATTATTCTTAATAACATTATTGTAAGGAAATAACATATACAACAGCTTTGGCAAATCTCGTGGAAATAAATACAATGTGAAAGAAATGCGAGAAATGCGAGAATATATATATCGGGCAGCAGTGGATCTCCCGAGACGTAGTATTCTTGATAACCACGACCATTCGATGAAAACTGTTGCATCAACTAAGATATGAAAAATGATTATTCCTCCGCTTAGGGCTATGGGACTGAGGGGTCCCTGGAGAAATTATTACATATAGGAGCGGCTAGACGCCAGACGAAACGATTAATGTATCTTACTTGTAACTGTTATCATGTATGTTGTCTTTAAACAATTTGCTTTTAATCGGGTTTCTTCATTTTGACTTTGTTATAGATGACTGCTTAATTGGAGCTTTATAACAATATTGTTAAGTGGAAGAGAAAAGCAGAGAGAAAGAGAGAGAGGGAGAGAGAGAGAGAGAGAGAGCCTTTTATTGTGAGGAAGGAAGATAGATAGATAGATATAGAAAATCGGACAGACTGACAAAACAGACAAGACAGACAAAACATGTGACAGACATGACGGAGGGTGGGAGGGGCGAAGATTGGCAAAGAGAGAGAGAGAGAGAGAAGGGTAGAATGTAGATGGGGAGAATTAAAGGGGTAATAAACATTATGATGACGAAGAAACAAACATTGGGGAAGTTGAAGCGCCGAAGAGTGAAAAGAAGACGTATATATACAGCCCTGGAAAAAATTATAAAACCAAGCTTCTGTAATAAGGGTACTATAATATGCATACAAAATTATAAAAATGATTTGTCTTTGTATGTCATTGAATGAATACCAAATTCCAGCAATTATACCTTGCTTTTATGTATTTTTTCCCTTCTTACCACAAAAATAACACTATCGGTAACCATTCTTGGTCTAATAATTTGTTTCCATGGCTGTATATAGGTAAATACAGACAGGCAGAATAAGACAGAGGCAATACAAACAGGAAGAGGCAACATGAGCACCGAGAGACGGATAAAAAAGAGAGGGGTACGAACACCGAATAGTAAACGAGCCCCTTGTCAAATTAAAGACGACGGTCGATGGTTTCTTCGCTACGAGGAACAAGCGGGCGCGACCCGACGTCGATGGGTGCGATATTAATCTCGCGTGATATTGATCGAGGAACCTGTTGAATATGTGCACAGTGCGTTCGAAGTTCAACAACAAGTAGAAAGAATCGGGTTTCGCTTTCTTCCTTACATCCATGACAAGCACTCTCGATCTTCGGTGGTTGGAGGTGTGTAGCGGACGTGTCACCAATTACATGTTTATACCGCTATAGGAAAGCTATGGAATGCTTGGCATGCATTTACATTATGTCGAAATGTTTATTCGTAATCACCAGTCGATAAAAAAATATTTGAAGGTATAACTGCATAAAAGGTATACTTATGGAGATTATTAGCCGGTAAATAACTCGCTATAGTCTGGGTTTCGAAGGAAGTTTTTATTCAGGCATACAGAGCTGCAGGAGGGTACACTTAAAAGTTTTAACCAATGATTAAAACAAGACAACTTTACAATAATTCCTCTTTAAATATTTATTTATTTATCTATTTTGTCTTCTTTATTTTGTACCGCAGTATGGGCCTGTTCGGTTATGCAAAACTGATTTCCAAAGGTTCCCTGCAGTTTAACAAATCATTTTACATGAAAATACAAAATACATAACAAACATAGTAAATTTTAAAAATGGACAGTGAATTAATTAATAATGGTATCATAAAATTTACCTTTTTAAAAGCAATGTTATAATTCCATTGAGTTGAGATTTAAAGCTTTGCTTAGTTTTTAAAACTTATAAAGGGGTGTAAAAAAAACGAAAAATATCTGTGAAAAAGGAATCATATCCGGAAAATTGTGAAAATAACTCATTTTAATGAGAACATACATTTATCATGTATATACTTCTTGAATTCAATTTCCCATTGGAGCATTCATTCCTTGATCAATTCATCAGAATTCAATAGATTCAATAGAAACTATTGGTGATAATGATGTACAACAAACATCGAGTGAATTATTTCTAACAAAGATTAAGTGCGCTTCGTAACGCACGTAGAAAACAAGGAAAGTAAAATTAGACACATTTCGCTTTTAAATCATGAAACTTTATTTTTTTTCTTAAGCATGCGAATTCAGCAACTTCCTAACCAGAAATATGAGAATAAGTGCAGTGTGCAGTGAATTTACATTCTATTTGTCTATAAATACAAACGTGTATCTTTACAAGACATTCCATGTACAGAAAACGCCACAGGCCGCTCGAAATAATGCATTTCTGTGTCGTATATATGCCATAAAATGAGATGCCTCATTTAGCTCAATTTCTGTTTAAATGCTCATACCGCTTGCCATAAGCTACTAGACGACTCATATCACCCCCTGGGCCCCTCAAGATTGATTAAAAACCCAGTGCGTAATAGTTCCCTGGCTTGGAGCAAATTTCCCCGCAATCACTTTAATCTCGATGCTTTGCCGGAGTAAGATCGACGTACCGGGCGGGCGCGCGATCGAGCGTACTTCGAGCACCGTACCATTGTCACTCGATGCCGACTGGGGCATTTGTGGGAGTAGACAACGATACTGATCCCATCCAAGTGATCGAAGTGCGCAGACGACAGAGTAGCTTCATACTGGCGGGAGTACAGTACGTTGAGAAATCGACGACCAAAAAGCGGTTGTCTTCATAGTTTTTTTTTTTTTATTTGTTGTCACGTTCATCGTTATTGAAATAGGACTTGGAACAAAACTGGAGGTAAGCATGTTATCTTTTAAAATCATTTTTCATAGTTAATTAAATTAAAATTCTCCTGGAAATAGCAAAACAATCATACCAAATGAAAAATAGGTTATTTTAACTTTTAACAAAAATCTTGATCAAAATCGCTCGCTTTTTGTAATTTTCGACATTCTCACTGGAATCATTTACCATGTTTAATAAAATACTTATAGAAATAGTGGCGGTCACCATCCCATATGTCTAAGAAGCGTTGTGGAGCGCGGGGGGGGGGGGGGGGGGTCATGTGTGTCCCCTAATTGCAAACTACAGACCATAATTGGCAAACCCTCAATTGCACCTCAGATAATGAATCAGTCTAATGATCACTCCGTATCAATCGTAGGATGAGAGAGAGAGAGAAAGAGAGACACTTTGGAAACACTCGGCGCGTAATCACGAACACCTCGGAATACAGAAGAAGAAGGTCCTTCGTTTGATTTTAAAGCCCCAGTCGTATACGTGATCATTTTAAAAGCCCCCAACGATCTGGTTCACTGTTTTGTAAATGGAACAAGAACGACCGCGATTGCGATTATATATTCAAGTCATTTTTGTTTCATGAAACTTGTCTTCCGCGTTTTACAAGTCGTCTTGATTAGTGGAGGCGCTATACGACAACTTTAGAATGTTTATGAATCGAGACGAATGACATAATTATATAGCTGTAGTTCTGCTGTTTTGATCGCTAGAAGAGAAGGAGATATTACAAAGCAGTGGTATCGTACTAAAACAAAATTATTGGTTCTGTACCAGAAAGATAATATTGCGATACATGAAAATTGATACCGTGTATACAAAAAAAAAAAATTGTCGGACCTCTGAAAATCCATGGAAACCCAATAGGTTTTCTATCTAGCAATAAAACAAACTTTTGCTCTCATTTCCGATAGCCTGCATACCATTGCTAGAGAAATCTTTTTCTCCCGCATTATCACGAAATGAATTTGCCTGAATCGTCATGTAATACCATTACTTATTTTATAATTGACAATTGCCTTTGAAAATGTGGGTTAGATAAAATATCTAATAGAAAGTGTGTTTCTTGATAACTGTAGGTCATTGGGTGCAGTTTAGCTTATAGCATCAGCGGAGCTGTGGGATGTGTAATTTCGATCTGCATCCCTAAGAGAAAAATAGAGAAGAAAATGACTGTTGACTTAGTGCAGTGAAATCATGTCCACAAAGAACGGCAGAATGTCATCTTAGTTAAAAAGCAATCGTCGCAATGGAGGTTGCAGGAGAGAAATTAATTTTGAGAACGTACAAAACCCGGCAGACAGAGTCAATATAGCCCCTTTTTATGAGACCCCCGTCGTAAATGAAATGTGTGGAGCGAACTAGCACATTTCATTTGCTAGCTTGGCAATAAGAACCGCAGATAGCTGGTACTGTTAATTGAATTTAAAGTTGTAAATGTGTATTATGTGTGTTCCAGTTCATAAAGTAGGCGTCTATAGTTTATGAACATCATTCAGTGGCGGATCCAGGATTGAGTAAACGGGGGGGGGGGGGGGCACACACACACACAAAAAAGGCTTTTTCCCTCCAAAATTCTCTGACAAGCAAAAAAAAAAAAAAAAGAAGGGTCCTCAGTATTTGTGTGTCTCTCCGGACAAGTCAAAAAAAGGGGGGGGGGGGCACGTGCCCCCTGTGCCCCCCCCCCTGGATCCGCCACTGTCATTTCTTTCAATAATCATTTGTATTTCAAAAGATCGTAACGTAGGAGTATAGCTGAAAAATTTGGATATTTTAAGACAGAATTGTTTGCAGAATACCGTGCATGCATGAAAGAAGGTGGGCACAAACATGAAATTCATGGTATATCAATAATCATAGTTCAAGTTCGCATAATATGTCAAAAGTTTTTGAAACGATATCTCTATCGTCTTTTTGGAAAACCACGTAGCGTTTTTTTTTTATTCAAACTTATACTCTGATGAGATTTATTAATATATATTTAGGGACTTTGTATTGACTTTATGATCATTACCAAAACTCTAAAATCTATTTTCATTAGTATGTCAATTATTGTTGTAAAGGGCAATAAAGGAGTAGAGAAAGAAACGCGTCCTTCAAGCCCCTTGAACACTCGCACGACCTCCGGACCGACATGACATCCACCGTCACCTCTCATCCAGTTGCAAGTGATCTCTCTATTTGAGATGCACATAACACTTAAATAATACCCCAATAGTTAAAAAAGAACGGGTTTTTAAAGAACAATTAACGTAATATTTCTGGGCAATTTACATAATGTACCACTTTGGAGAGTTATATACAGACAGTCTTGGTTTTGTTCATATTGTAGCTATTTATATTGCGACATATTGGGCAAAGATGATAGCCTCACATTTGCCCATATATTGTTGGATGTGTTTTAAAATACATATTTATATATTTATAAATTTTAATTATTTGCAAATTGGGGAGGGAGTAATATTTTGATATTCCACCACCCCCTAGCTTCCCGTCCCCTTCTGGCTATGTTTTAATGATTTAATTCATTGGTCTTATATCAAACATGTACGACACAATTATACGAATTCCATTATCTTCATACAACATGTACAATGATTCTGAAATTAGTAAAGCCTGTTTACTATCACAAGTAAATTTAAGATTTGAAAGTTGTCTTTGTGAGACATTATACCCTATATAAATTCACAGTGGTCACTCATGACTATACACCTGTCATCTCACGGCCACACTATACCCAATTAAATTCCCTATAAAATTGGATATGAATAAGAGCAAAACATACAAAAGTACTCAGGGAATACAAAACGTGATCCTAGAAGAATAAAAGATATCACCTCTTCATAATTTGTCCAAACATCACTGAGTTGACAAGTCATCAAGAACTCGTTGTTCATGTCATCAACAGAAGCATGCTAAATACATATTTCTTATTTGCCATCGTGTCTTCTTTACAGGTTCTCGACGTCACCACGAGCATGGAGAGAGCACTCAAACTGATCGATCTATTTGGCATCAGCTCAGTTCGCTTCGAGCAGACTGATTTCTATGGCGTCCCACATTGCAAGGTGATCCCTGTGAAGCACTTCAGGGATAAGGCGATACATGGCCAGAATTTTTGCCTCGGCTACCTGTCGTTCAATCCCCACGGCCAACCCATCAATGGCACGGGCTACGGGGGAGGAGATCCATTACGAAGACGCCGTCTGCTTTCCAGACTTGGCTTCCTTTCAGGTCTTGCCGTGGTTGAAGAAGACGGCTAGGGTGCTCGTAGAGGGCGTCTATGAAGGAAAGGTTTGTGAGGGATACCCAAGGGTTGTCGCACGGAGACAACTTGAACGTCTCGAGGAGATGGGTTACTCGCTCTTCTCCGCGCATGAGTTTGAATTCTACATGGTCGATGAGAAGACGCAAGAACCGATCGATAATTCTACCAATGCAAACGCGACATCGCGCCTCTTTAAAATTCAGGATTTCACGCAGGATGTGTTGGAAGGACTACCTCAAGCCGGTGTGGATTTGGAGTTCATTGGTAGCGAGTCCGCCACGGGTCAATTCGAGATCACCTACCGTCCAAGTTTCGGAATTCGTGCTGCAGACAATGCCCACACCTACAAGATGGGAATAAAAGAAATCGCACAAAAACATGGATATATTGCGAGTTTCATGTCCAAACCCTGGCCGGACAAAAGTGGATCATCTGCGCATTTCTGTCATTCTCTTTGGGACGTCAGTGGGGGAAACACCCCTGCTCTACGACCCATCTCAACATTTCCAGCTCTCTAAGTTGGGTCAGTACTGGGTAGCGGGTCTCCATGCACACGCTTGTGCGCTTGCTGTTCTAATGGGTCCGACAGTGAACTGTCTCAAACGATACAAACCGTTTAGCTTCGCCCCAAGTAACGCAACGTGGGGAATGGACAACCGAACGTGCGCCTTCCGCGTCAGGATCCAAGGCGGTAAAGGAACGTATATCGAGAACAGAATGGGAGCGAGCGCGTGCAACCCGTACATCAGCCTCGCGGCAACGGTCGCAGCTGGTATTGATGGTATCGTCAGAAGATTACCCCTACCTGAGCGAGTGGTCGGAGATGCCTACAAGGACGAAGATATCCCACCACTGACACCCAAATTACCCAACAACATGGCGGAAGCTATAGACTGCTTGCTGAATGATGAGGTCATGACCGCTTCCCTAGGACAAGACTTCATCAAGTGTTTTGTCGCTGGAAAGCGTAATGAGATGGAACTCGAGAGAGCAGCAATAGAGAGAGGTGAACTGCACAAGTGGGAACATGACTATTTGTTTGAAGTAATGTAATCGACAGTCACCGAATCGTTTACACTAGTGTTGCCAAAATAGAATATCAGGATAATATATCATGCATGCCATGTGTGATATGTAGTGTTCAAATATTTTTGCCGTTTTGATACAATTATTCGTTCCTAGAATTTTGTTTTTGTAGACAAAAAATCAGGGTATGCTGATATGTATACAGGATACAAGGTATGCTGTATTCTCAACTGAGATTCGGATTTAGTGATATAAAGTTTTAATCATATGCTTTGATAGAATTTCGGAAAATCCAAGAACATAATAGCTGACCTAAAATAGCCTGAATGAAAAAATATCTGTTATGGATTTAACAATTGTAACAGTAGTTGATTAATGTTTATGAAATACCATAGGCTTAATGATCTAACCTAATTACAAAACGAACGGGCTCCGAATTTCTTCGAAATAAGGTGCTTGTTACCATGGTATTATATTGTCGGATGTTTCACGAAGCTTAGTAGTCCGTTTATAATCACTGATACTCCAATTCTCGTGGGAGAGTATAGTACTATTCTGTTGTGATATTCAATTATACCTTTTTTTTCTTCCAAATTTGATATTTTTTGTCGCTTGATCCATTTTCTTTGAACAAGAGGATGTTTGTGTAGATCAGGCATAAATCCGCTAAAAAGGCGTTTAATGTAAAAATTACAATAGAAAAGAAATTCATTATGGAATTGTTGTCTGTTGATGTTGTCCGTTTTAACCTTTGTATTGGCTTGTCTGTTTAAACATATGTACAATCACAAGAACCTAGTTCTGTTAGCAAACAATCCTCCTGCGTGTTGGCTATGTCAAAACAGAACACTTCCTCTCTTTCACACTGATTGTGAAATGTATTTCTATGATCACAAACCGATTGTATGCCAAAAATAACGTCGACATTCCTAATATTTTGTACCATTTCTAAGAAGAAGAAAAAAATGTTTAAATAATGGGGAAAGAACATTGCGATTACTATTGAAAATTATTCCTGTACCTATCGGTAATATAGACGAAGGAATGATAAATGAGTTTTTCTTTGTCTCAAATATTTTTTATTGTTAAACTTCTTTTTTTTTGTAATTCTTTCATCTCCTTCGCATTCTCTTCTAAATTTCCCTCTTTCTATAAAGTTATCTAAATCGTCATTTTTGTATTTTCTACTTGCTACACTGTGCAAATTGTTAGGTTAAAAAAATGCCCAGCATGAGGGTATCCTGCCAAATTTTGATGAATTATAGTGGCCAAATCCAGTGGTTTTTGCAACACGTTGCCTATTAGCAAAGTTGGGCATAAAATTCCCCAAAGTTAGTCGGACACGTGATTACCCTCATTTCTGGCATTTTTTTTTACAAACCATTTATTACAGTGTATCAATTTGAGCTTCGTCATATTTTCTTTCCCCTTTGATCGAAATGCCCATATGACTATCACTGGGTAATTTATGTGCTTTGCTCTTATCACTGCAATTACACTTGGAAAGTAGAATGTGGTCAATAATGAGTGTTAACATATCGATGTGAATTATGAAATCATTTCGGGTCATTTCAATAAATGATTGTTTTGATCACATTAGGTAAAAATGTGTTCATTTGAAATTTTCCGTTTATTTGGGTTTGGGGTTTGGGGTGGGTTGGCATAGGCGGAACAAGTGGATGTACCCCTACCCCTCCAGCCCTCCTTCCATTTGCCAAGGATAATGCGCGGTTTTCAAAAAGTTGGCCCATCTCTTTCTTAAGATCCTTAACCCCGCCGGTGCCAGGTAAAAATGCCAGAGGTAAAAATGCCAGAGGAATAAATGCCAGAGGTAAAAATGCCAGAGGAAAAAATGCCAGAGGTAAAAATGCCAGAGGTAAAAATGCCAGTGGTAATAATGCCAGAGGAATAAATGCCAGAGCTAAAGTGGGACAGTCCTTATGTGGGTCAATGTGAACCTTTTCGAAATTATGAACCTTTGGATAAACGAACCTTCGGAATAATGCAACAAATGTTCGGAATTTTGAACCCCCAGGCATGGGAAATTAGTGTTTCGGAAATACGAACCTCCGAAAAACAGATGCCCCCCCCCCCCACATCATGATACTAAATGCCATGATACTAAATGCCAGAGGTAAAAATGCCAGAGGAAAAAATGCCAGAGGTAAAAATGCCAGAGGTAAAAATGCCAGTGTAATAATGCCAGAGAATAAATGCCAGAGCTAAAGTGGGACAGTCCTTTTGTGGGTAAATGTGAACCTTTTCGAAATTATGAACCTTGGATAAACGAACCTTCGGAATAATGCAACAAATGTTCGGAATTTTGAACCCCCAGGCATGGGAAATTAGTGTTTCCGAAATACGAACCTCCGGAAAAACAAGATGCCCCCCCCCCCCCACATCATGATACTAACTGTATAACTTAAGGACACAATACCTGAACCTGTAGTAAAATAACTTAATAGCATTTTTCACCTCTGGCATTTTTACCTCTGGCATTTTTTCCTCTGGCATTTCTTCCTCTGGCATTTTTACCTCTGGCATTTTCTCCTCTGGCATTTTAACCTCTGGCATTTATTCCTCTGGCATTATTACCACTGGCATTTTTACCTCTGGCATTTTTACCACTGGCATTTTTACCTCTGGCATTTTTACCTCTGGCATTTTTACACCGAACCGATCCGCCGCTGTAGGGTTGAATCAACGATATTATGACATTTTTTTATTTCTGGTGTAATTGCTTATTTGATAACAAAGTGCACGACGGCAGGTGGTATGAGGTGAAATTACGGGGTCAATTTAAGGGCATATGAAACAGGGGCTGCGGAGCGTTTTTGAAAGTGGGGGGGGGGGGGGGGGGCTGATTTGATTTCACTCATTGATGAAAATTTTCGAACCTCTTTCCAAGGTTTCATGAAACGTGTCTACTCCAAAACGTAGGGCTGCAGCCCCCCC